>JAUMJL010001903.1:0-15059 GCA_033558185.1 Dromococcyx pavoninus
CATTGCCCCGTGCCCCCCCCCATTCTCCTCCATCCCCCCGTGTCCCCCCCGTGCCCCTCCATTTCCCCCCGTGTCCTCCCATCCCCCCGTGTCCCCCCATTCTCCTCCATCCCCCTGGTGTCCCTCACCCCCCCATATCCCCCATCCCCCTGTGTCCCCCCCGTTCCCCCCCCTGTCCCTGCCCCGTGTCCCTTACTCCCCTGTGTCCCCCCATGCCCCCCCATTCCCCCGTGTCCCACCCCATCCCCCCCCCGTATGCCCCCCCCTGTGCCCCCCGTCTCTCACGCGCTGTCAGGGGGCGGCGCGGCGGCCGCCACCTTGCGGTAGCAGTAGAGCATCTCTGCGGCGAGCCAGAGCGTCAGCACCACGATCAGGACGTACATCAGGATCTCCGACACGATCGACGCCAGGTCCCGGCGCGCTGCGGGTGTGAGGGGCGGGGCTCGGGCACGCCACACCCCCCAGAGACCCCCACGGAAAGCCACGCCCCCTTCACCGCTCCTTTATCCCAGGGCAGCCCCAAGCCCCGCCCCTAAGCCCCGCCCCTCACACCCTACAATAGCCCCAAGCCCTGCCCAGGCACCCGAGCCCCGCCCCTCACACCCTACAATAGCCCCAAGCCCCACCCACACAACTGAGCCCCGCCCCTCACACCCTATGGCAGCCCCAAGTCCTATCCCCTAGCCCCACCCCTCGGCCTGGGGAGGGTCCTGAGCCATTGGGGCGTGGCCTGGTGGGTGGGCGGGGCATACAAGTGTGACATCACTCGGGGGACGGGGTCGCTGTGACCTCATTTGCATATTTGCATATGGTCATTTGCATATCTCACAGGGGCCGTTTACATACTGCGATTGAGCTCGGCTCATTTGCATATCAGCCTTCTACTTTCCTCATTTGCATATTGCACTGGGGTGGAACTGGGAGGAACTGGGATCCATCCTGGAGCCCCCCAGGGGTGCTGAGGCCTTACTAGGAGCGCTGGGATCCATACAGCACTCGTATGGCGCCCCTCGCCCCCTATGGCAGCCCCAAGCCACGCCCACACACAAAAGCCCTGCCCCTTGCACCCTACGGTAGTCACAAGCCACGCCCATGCACCCTAGCCACGCCCCCTCACACCCTACGCTAAACCCCAAGCCACATCCCCAACCAAGCCACGCCCATTGACCCTCTCCGGGCAGCCCCCCAAGCCACCCCCCCTCCCCGCTCCCCTTATCCCAGGGCAGCCTCAAGTCCCGCCCACACACTCAAGCCCCGCCCATCCTGCCCATCTCAAGCCCCTCCCTCTACCCCAAGCCCCTCCCACCCTTTCAAGCCCCTCCCTCCACCCCAGGCCTCTCCCTCCACCCCAACCCCCTCCCTCCCACCTCAATCCCTTCCCTCCCCTAAAGCCCCTCCCTCCACCCCAAGCCCCTCCCACCCCAATCCTCTCCCTCCACCCAAACCCCCTCCCACTCCCAAGCCCCTCCCTCCACCCGAGGCCCCTCCCACCCAAACCCCCTTTCCTCCACCCAAACCCCCCCACTCCCAAGCCCCTCCCCACTCCCAAGCCCCTCCCACCCCAAGCCCCTCCATCCATCCCAGCCCCCTCCCACCACCCAAGCCCCTCCCACGTCCATGCCCTGCCCACCCCTGGCCCCGCCCACCGTTCTCGACCACGGCGAGGCGCAGGGTCTTGTTCCGGGCCAGGCTGTAGACGTAGCCCTCGAAGGTGAGGTTCCGGCGCAGGCGGCACACGTAGTGCCCGGCGTGCGCCCGTGCCACCGGCGCCAACCACAGCGACAGGTCCTGCAGGTCCCGCGTGCCCCGCGAGCCGTTCCACGCCAGCACCCCCTCGAAGGGCCCCGGGGCCACCCACTGCCCCTCCTCGGGGCTGTAGTGCAGGATCTGGGGGGCAAACGGCATCCCAGTAACTCCCAGTGCCTCCCAGTAACACCCTGGTGCATCCCAGTAACACCTCAGGGCCTCCCAGTAACACCCACTGCCCCTCCTCGGGGCTGTAGTGCAGGATCTAGGGGGCAAATGGCATCCCAGTAACTCCCAGTGCCTCCCAGTAACACCCTGGTGCATCCCAGTGCTCCCAGTAACAGCTCAGTGCATCCCAGTAACACCCAGTGCCTCCCAGTAACACCCTGGTGCATCCCAGTAACACCTCAGGGCCTCCCAGTAACAACCACTGCCCCTCCTCGGGGCTGTAGTGCAGGATCTGGGGGGCAAACGGCATCCCAGTAACTCCCAGTGCCTCCAGTAACACCCTGGTGCATCCCAGTAACACCTCAGGGCCTCCCAGTAACACCCACTGCCCCTCCTCGGGGCTGTAGTGCAGGATCTAGGGGGCAAATGGCATCCCAGTAACTCCCAGTGCCTCCCAGTAACACCCTGGTGCATCCCAGTGCTCCCCAGTAACAGCTCAGTGCATCCCAGTAACACCCAGTGCCTCCCAGTAACACCCTGGTGCATCCCAGTAACACCCTGGTGCATCCCAGTAACACCTCAGGGCCTCCCAGTAACAACCACTGCCCCTCCTCGGGGCTGTAGTGCAGGATCTGGGGGGCAAACGGCATCCCAGTAACTCCCAGTGCCTCCCAGTAACACCCTGGTGCATCCCAGTAACACCTCAGGGCCTCCCAGTAACACCCACTGCCCCTCCTCGGGGCTGTAGTGCAGGATCTGGGGGGCAAATGGCATCCCAGTAACTCCCAGTGCCTCCCAGTAACACCCTGGTGCATCCCAGTGCTCCCCAGTAACAGCTCAGGGCATCCCAGTAACACCCAGTGCCTCCCAGTAACACCCTGGTGCATCCCAGTAACACCTCAGGGCCTCCCAGTAACACCCACTGCCCCTCCTCGGGGCTGTAGTGCAGGATCTGGGGGAGAAACAGCATCCCAGTAACTCCCAGTGCCTCCCAGTGCTCCCCAGTAACATCTCAGTGCCTCCCAGTAACACCTCAGGGCCTCCCAGTAACACCCACTGCCCCTCCTCGGGGCTGTAGTGCAGGATCTGGGGGGGAAATGGCATCCCAGTAACTCCCAGTGCCTCCCAGTAACACCCTGGTGCATCCCAGTAACACCTCAGGGCATCCCAGTAACACCCAGTGCCTCCCAGTACCTTCTGGAAGTGGGGGGCTCCCTCTTGGAGTTTCTCAGTCTCCCCCAAATCCCTCCCAGTGCCTCCCAGTCCCTCCCAGTGCCCCCGTAATCCCCCCATGCGCTCTTCTAACGCCCTCCCAGTGCCTCCCAGTGCCCTCCCAGTCCTCCTGTAATCCCCCTTGGCACTCTTCTTAACGCCCTCCCAGTCCCTCCCAGTGCCCTCCCAGTCCCCCTGGCGCTCTTCTAACGCCCTCCCAGTGCCTCCCAGTGCACTCCCAGTCCCTCCCAGTGCCCTTACAGTCTCCCCGGCGCTCTTCTAACACCCTCCCAGTGCCCTCCCAGTCCCCCTGGTGCTCTTCTAACACCCTCCCAGTGCCTCCCAGTCCCTCCCAGTGCCCACATAATCCCCCCATGCACTCTTCTAACGCCCTCCCAGTGCTCCCGGTGCTTTTCTAACGCCCTCCCAGTGCCCCCGGTGCTCTTCTAATGCCCTCCCAGTACCTCCCATTGCCTCCCAGCGCCCACATAATACCCCCATGCACTCTTCTAACGCCCTCCCAGTGCCTCCCAGTGCCCTCACAGTCCCCCTGGTGCTCTTCTAACACCCACCCATTGCCTCCCAGTCCCTCTCAGTGCCCCCGGTGCTCTTCTAATGCCCTCCCAGTGCCTCCCAGTGCCCTCAGCACCTTCTGGAAGTGGGGGGCTCCCTCGGGGCGGAAGAACCACTCGCCCTCCGCCTCGGCGGGGGTCTCGCTGCGGCGCTTGCAGGCGATGCAGAGCAGGCGGAAGGGAGCCCCCAGCACGGCCTCGCTGCCCGACGCCACCTCCACGCAGCCCCCCCGCACCCCCCCGGCTGGGGGGGGGACACAGGGGTCACCCCGAACCCAGGGGGGGCACCCGGGATGGGGGGGGACACAGGGGTCACCCCAAACCCAGGGGGGGCACCCGGGATGGGGGGGGACACAGGGGTCACCCAGAATGGGGGAGGGGGGGCAACCAGGAATCCAGGGCGAGGGGGGGGGGGACTGGAATGGGGACAGGGGACAGGGGACACTGGTGGCACTGGGAGGGCACTGGGAGAACTGGGGGGGCACTGGTGGCACTCGGGTGGCACTGGGAGACACTTGGGGGACAGGGGGCACTGGTGGCACTCGGGTGGCACAGGGGGGCACTGGTGGGGACAGGGGGCACTGGTGGCACTGGGGGGCACTGGTGGCACTGGGGGGGCACTGGTGGCACTGGTTTCACTGGTGGCAGCACCGGGACTGCGGCAGGGACAGGTGACACCGCAAGGGGGGGGAGGGGACACTGCGGGGGGGAGGGGGGGAGGGGGAATGTGACACCGGGGGAGGGGGAGGGGACGGACACGGGATGGGACGGAGGGGGGGGGGGGACAGAGGGACATTGGGGGGGACCCAAGGGGGGGACGGAGGGGACAGGGGGGCATTGGAGGGGCAAAGGAGGGACGGGGGGGGACATTGTGGGGGGACGGGGGCGAAATTGGGGGGGGCAGTGGGAATAAGGGGGGGACATCGGGGGTAAAGGGGGGGACTGGGGGACACTGGGGGGGGACAGGGGGGCACTGCGGGGGTATTGGGGGGCACTGGGGGGGACTGGATGGGACTGGGGGATAAGGGGGGGGACTGAGGATAAAAGGGGGGAACTGGGGGGACACGGGGATAAAGGGGGGGACAGGGGGACAAGGGGGGGGACAGGGGAGCACTGGGGGGGGGAACTGGGGGATAAAGGGGGGGGGACTGAGGATAAAAGGGGGGAACTGGGGGGCACTGGAGGGGGACTAGGGGGCACTGGAGGGGGACTGGGGGACAAGGGAGGGGTCTCACTCACCCATGAGGAGGCCGAGGAGGAGAGAGAGCCCGGGGAGCGCCATAGCGGCCGCTGCGGGTCTTGTCCGTCTGTCCCGGTTCACCCTCTCAGCCGCCCCCCTCCGCAGCCCACAACCGGGGCCACGGGCCCCTCCCCCCACCGGCCGCCTGGGTCCCCCCCGGAGGAGAAGGGGGGGGAGGGGGAGGAGGGGGGCTTGAGGGTTGGGGGGGGGGAGGAAGAGAGGGGGAGGAAGGGAAAGGGGAGGAGGGGGACAGGGGCGAGGAGCTCGGCCCGGGACAGCGGAGCCGCTTCAAGGCATGGCCGGAGCCGCAGCACCGGCGGATTCGGAGCTCCTCGGAGGCCCTCGGAACCGCTCGGAGCTCCTCGGAGCCGCTCGGAGCCCCTCGGAGGCCTTCGGAGCTCCTCGGAGCCCCTCGGAGCTCCTCGGAACCGCTCGGAGCCCCTCGAAGCCCCACGGAGCCGCTCGGAGCCCTTCGGAGCCGCTCGGAGCCCCTCGGAACCCCTCGGAACCGCTCGGAGCCCCTCGGAACCGCTCGGAACCGCTCGGAGCCCCTCGGAACCTTTCAGCTCCTTTCGGAACCTCTCGGCTCCTTTCGGCTCTTTCCGGACCTTCTCGGCCCCTCTCGGGCCACCCCCGGTGTCCCCAAGTGTTCCCGGGTGTCCCCACGGACATCTCCCCGTCCTGAGGTTCTTCTCCTCCCATCCCCAGGGATCTCCATCCCCATCTCCTGACCTTCTCCTCCCGTCCCCAAGGATGTTCCCAGGGATGTCCCCAAGGTTCTCCTCACGTCCCCAGGGATCTCCTCCTGCCCCACGGATCTCCTCCAGCCCCCAGGTCGTCCCCATGGATGTCCCCCAGGTTCTCCCCATGGATCTCCTCCTGCCCAAGATCTCCTCCTGTCCCCCAGGTTGTCCCCAGTGTCCCCAAGGATCTCCTCCTCCTCCTCCCAGATTGTCCCCTTGTCCCTGAGGTTCTCCCCGGTGTCCCCATGGATCTCCTCCTCCTCCCAGGTTCTCCCCACATCCCTCTGGATCTCCTCCTGCCCCCGGGTTGTCCCCATGGACACCTCTGTGCCCTGAGGTTCTCCTCCTGCCCCCAGACTGTCCCTGTGTCCACGAGGTTGTCCCCATGGGTGTCCCCCAGGTTCTCCCCACATCCCTATGGATCTCCTCCTGCCCCAGATCTCCTCCAGCCCCCACGTTGTTCCCGTGTCCCCATGGATCTCCTCCTCCTCCCAGGTTCTCCCCCCATCCCCGTGGATCTCCTCCTGCCCTCGGGTTGTCCCCATGGACACCTCCATGCCCTGAGGTTTTCCTCCTGTCCCCGTTGTCCGCGGTGGTCCCAGGCAGACGCGGAGGGGCCGTCGGTGGTGCCAGGGGTGGTGGCTCAGCTTTATTGGGCGGCACCCGCGTTGTCCCCCACCCATCACTTGTAGAACTCGTGCTCCTGCTCGTGCTTCTTGATGACCGTCTTGTAGGCCTTCTCGAAGTCCTTGGCCAGCACAATGTAACGGTTCTCGCGCACCGCCAGCATCCCGCCCTGCGCCGCGGCCACCAGGGCCACCACGGGGCCACCGACGCCCCGGGGAGAAGCCACCAAGGTCAACCAGGTCAATCAGTGTCAACCAGAACCCAAGGAGAGGCCACCAACGTCAACCAGACCATCCCTACCTTGGCCAACATGGAGAGGAACCACCAAGGTTCAACCCAACCAGCCCAAGAAGAGGCCACCAAGGTCAATCAGTGTCAACCAGAACCCAAGGGAGAGGTCACCAAGGTCAACCAGACCATCCCCATGTTGGCCAACGTGGAGAGGAACCACCAAGGTTCAACCCAACGACCCCAAAGAGAGGCCACCAAGGTCAACTAGAGCCACCCAGAACTCAAGGGAGAGGCCATCAGAGTCAACCAGGTCACCCAGAACTCAAGGGAGAGGCCACCAAGGTCAACCAGGTCAACCAGTGTCAACCAGAACCCAAGGAGAGGCCACCAACGTCAACCAGACCATCCCTACCTTGGCCAACATGGAGAGGAACCACCAAGGTTCAACCCAACCAGCCCAAGAAGAGGCCACCAAGGTCAATCAGTGTCAACCAGAACCCAAGGGAGAGGCCACCAAGGTCAACCAGACCATCCCCATGTTGGCCAATGTGGAGAGGAACCACCAAGGTTCAACCCAACGACCCCAAAGAGAGGCCACCAAAGTCAACCAGAGCCACCCAGAACTCAAGGGAGAGGCCATCAGAGTCAACCAGGTCACCCAGAACTCAAGGGAGAGGCCACCAAGGTCAACCAGGTCAACCAGTGTCAACCAGAACCCAAGGAGAGGCCACCAACGTCAACCAGACCATCCCTACCTTGGCCAACATGGAGAGGAACCACCAAGGTTCAACCCAACCGGCCCAAGAAGAGGCCACCAAGGTCAATCAGTGTCAACCAGAACCCAAGGGAGAGGCCACCAAGGTCAACCAGACCATCCCCATGTTGGCCAACGTGGAGAGGAACCACCAAGGTTCAACCCAACCACCCCAAAGAGAGGCCACCAAGGTCAACCAGAGCCACTCAGAACTCAAGGGAGAGGCCATCAGAGTCAACCAGGTCACCCAGAACTCAAGGGAGAGGCCACCAAGGTCAACCAGGTCAACTAGTGTCAACCAGAACCCAAGGAGAGGCCACCAAGGTCAACCGTACCTTGGCCAACATGGAGAAGAACCTCCAAGATTCAACTCAACCACCCCAAGGAGAGGCCACCAAGGCCACCTCCTGCCATGATACCCAGGTCACCCCTCGGGGTCACCCACCTCCTGGCAGATGGAGTTGATGTCGGCACCGGAGATCTTGTCCGGACGAGCAACATCTGGGGGGGGTGTCAAGGAATTGTCCTCTCCTTGAAGGGCTCAACCCCAACATCTCAGGGTGTCCCCGTGGGGTCCCCAATATCTCCCCGGGGTTCCTGGTGTCCCCATTGACCCCCAACATCTCCCAAGGCTTCCTGATGTCCTCATGGTGTCCTCAACATCTCCTGGGGGTCCCGGTGTCCCCATTGATCCCCAACATCTCCCCGGGGTTCCTGATGTCCCCATGGTGTCCCCAACATCTCCTGGGGGTCCTGGTGTCCCTATGGATCCCCAACATCTCCCGAGGGTTCCTGATGTCCCCAACATCTCCCCAGGGTTCCTGATGTCCCCATCGAACCCCAACATCTCCTGAGGGCTCCCGGTGTCCCCATGGGGTCCCCAACATCTCCCAAGGGTTCCCGGTGTCCCCATTGACCCCCAACATCTCCTGGGGGTCCTGATGCCCCCAACATCTCCTGGGGGTTCCTGATGTCCCCATGGTATCCCCAACATCTCCTGGGGGTTCGTGATGTCCCCATTGACCCCCAACATCTCCTCAGGGCTCCTCATGCCCCCATGGACCCCCAACATCTCCTGGGGGGTCCTCGACGTCCCCACGGATCCCTACCTCCTCCAGGCGCCCCCTCCCACCTCTCTGGGTTCCCGGTGGCCACCCCCCAGATGTCCCCAAGGTGTCCCCAGGGATACAATCCTCCAGGTCCACCTCCTCGGAGAGGTTCATCTTCCCGGTGATGGTGGAGAAGATCAGGCGCTTCTGGCGCCGATCAGGCAATGGGAACTCTATTTTGCGGTCGAGGCGGCCGGGACGGAGCAGAGCAGGGTCCAGGGTGTCCGCGCGGTTGGTGGCCATGATCACCTGGGGCCGAGCAAGGGGACAGCACCCATGGGACCTCCCAGCACCCATGGGACCTCCCAGCACCCAGGGGACCTCCTCAGAGCACCCACGGGGCCACCAGGGTGGAGGAACACCTTGAGGAACATCTCCCCAGGGTTCCTCACCGTGGTCACTTGGAGAAGAGACAGGGGTGTCTGTCCACTTATGGACCCCAGGAGGACCCATGTGACCTCCCGGTACCCAGGGGACCTCCCACCACCCATGGGACCTCCTCAGAGCACCCAAGGGGCCGTCAAGGTGGAGGAACCCCTTGAGGAACATCTCCCCAGGGTTCCTCACCGTGGTCACTTGGAGAAGACAAGGGGGTGTCTGTCCAATTATGGACCCCAGGAGCACCCATGGGACCTCCCAGCATCCAGGGGACCTCCCACCACCCCTGGGACCCCTCCCAGGACCCACCTTGACGTTGACGTTCTGGTCGAAGCCGTCCATCTGGTTGAGGAGCTCCAAGAGGATGCGTTGGACCTCCCGGTCGGCTGTGGGGGGAGGAGGGGACATGGTGGGACACCCGAGGGTCCCCCACCCAACCCCCAGCCCCACCACAGGGCTCTCCAGAGGTCCTTGACCCCAACCCAAGCCCTCAACCCCACCAAGAGGTTCTCCAGCCCCACCACGATGCTCTCTAGAGGTTCCTCAGCCCCAACCCAAGCCCTCAACTCAACCAAGAGGGTTTTCAGAGGTCCCCCAGCCCCAACCCAAGCCCTCAACTCAACCAAGAGGGTCTCCAGAGGTCCCCCAGCCCCACCCCGAGGTTCTCCAAAGGTCCTCGACCCCCAACCCAAGCCCTCAACTCAACCAAGAGGTTCTCCAGCCCCACCATGACACTCCCCAGAGGTTCCTCAGCCCGATCAAGAGGTTCCTCAGTCCCCCCAAGAGGTTCTCCAGAGGTTCCTCAGCCTCAACCCAAGCCCTCAACTCAAACAAGTGGGTCTCCAGAGGTCCCCCAGCCCCACCCCGAGGTTCTCCAGAGGTCCTCGACCCCCAACCCAAGCCCTCAACTCAACCAAGAGGTTCTCCAGCCCCACCATGACGCTCTCCAGAGGTTCCTCAGCCCCACCAAGAGGTTCTCCATGGTCCCCCAGCCCCCCCTGAGGTTCTCCAGGGGTTCCTTAGCCCCAACCCAAGCCCTCAACTCAACCAAGAGGTTCTCCAGCCCCACCATGACGCTCTCCAGAGGTTCCTCAGCCCCACCAAGAGGTCCCCCAGCCCCCCCCCAGGCTCTCCATGGTCCCCCAGCCCCACCCCCTGTCTGGGCATCGAAGCGCTTGGTGGCGATGGCGTCGATCTCGTCGATGAAGATGATGGCCGGGGCGTTCTCCTTGGCCAAGCGGAAGACATCGCGCACCATGCGGGGACCCTCGCCCAGGTACTTCTGCACGAACTCCGAGCCCACCACGCGGATGAAGGCGGCTGCGGGGACACACGGGGCAGGGGGTGGCACCTCCGGGACCCCCTGGGACCCGACGGACCCACCGGGGCCTCCAGGGACCCACCAGGGCCTCCAGGGACCCACCAGGACCTCGAGGGACCCACCAGGACCTCCAGGAACCCATCAGGGACCCACCAGGAACCCATCAGGACCTTCAAGGACCCAGGGGACCCATCAGGACCTCAAGGAACCCATGATGAACCCATCAGGGACCCATCAGGAACACACCAGGACCTCGAGAAACCCATCAGGAACCCACCAGGGCCTCGAGGGTCCCATCAGGAACCCACCAGGGCCTCGAGGGTCCCATCAGGAACCCACCAGGGCCTCGAGGGTCCCATCAGGAACCCACCAGGGCCTCGAGGGTCCCATCAGGAACCCACCAGGGCCTCGAGGGTCCCATCAGGAACCCACCAGGGCCTCGAGGGTCCCATCAGGAACCCACCAGGGCCTCGAGGGTCCCATCAGGAACCCACCAGGGCCTCGAGGGTCCCATCAGGAACCCACCAGGGCCTTGAGGGTCCCATCGGGAACCCACCAAGACCTGCAGGGACCCAGGGGACCCACCAGGACCTCAAGAAACCCATCAAGAACCCACCAGGACCTCCAGGGACCCACCAGGAACCCACCAGGACCTTGAGGGACCTATCAGGAACCCACCAAGTCCTCCAGGGACCCAGGGGACCCACCAGGACCTCAAGGAACCCATCAGGACTTCGAGTAACCCACAAGGAACCCATCAGAAACCCAAGACCTCCAAGGACCCACCAAGACCTCAAAGAACCCATCAGGAACCCACCAAGACCTCCAAGGACCCCCGACCACCCTGGGGTCCCTCAACATCATCCCAAGAGCCCCACCACCACCTCGAGGTCCCCAAGCCCACCAAGACCCCCTTGAGGTTCCACCCCCCAGAAGGTCCCCCAGACCCACCCGTGGTGTGATGGGCCACGGCCTTGGCCAACATGGTCTTCCCGCAGCCGGGAGGGCCGTACATGAGGACACCCCGTGGGGGGTCGATGCCGATCTGGGGGGAGGAGACACTATCAGGGACCCCAGCAGGAGGGCCCCAGCACCCACCCCAGTCACGGCCACCACACGGGGACCTCCTGGGGCCTCTCCTGGTGGCCCCATTGGGACCTCCTGGTGGTCTCTCCTGGTGGCCCCATTGGGATCTTCTGGGGACCTCTCCTGGTGGCCCCGTGGGAATCTCCTGGGGACCTCCTGGGGCCTCTCATGGTGGCCCCACGGGGACCTCCCTGGGCCCTCCTGGTGGCCCCATGGGGACCTCCTGGTGGCCTCTCCTGGTGGCCCCATGGGGATCTTCTGGGGACCTCCTGGTGGCCCCATGGTGGTCTCACAGGGACCTCCTGGTGGCCCCTCCTGTTAGCCCTGTGGGGACCTCCTGGTGGCCCCATTGGGATCTCCTGGGGACCTCCTGGTGGTCCCATGAGAACCTCCTGGGGACCTCATTGTGGCCCTACAGAGACCTCCTGGTGGCCTCTCCTGGTGACCCCATGGAGACCTCCCTGGGCCCTCCTGGTGGCCCCGTGGGGACCTCCTGGTGGCCTCTCCTGGTGGCCCCATGGAGACCTCCCTGGGCCCTCCTGGTGGCCCTGTGGGGACCTCCTGGTGGCCCCATGGTGGTCTCACAGAGACCTCCTGGTGGCCTCTCCTGGTGGCCCCATTGGGACCTCCTGGGGACCTCCTGGTGGTCCCTGGGCCCTCACCTGCTTGTACAGCTCGAAGTGGGTGAGGGGCAGCTCCACGGCCTCACGGACCTCCTGCTTCTGGATGTCCATCCCCCCGATGTCCGCGTACATCACATCCGGCTTCTGGTCTGCAACGGGGCCACCACGGGGGGAAAACCTCAGGGGGGCGGCCCAGGGCCACCAATGTCCCCTCTGGAGATCCTTGGGCTCCACCCACCCAAGCCCTGGTAGAAGCCATGATCCCACCTCCAGATCCACCTCAGAAGGTTCCAGATCTCCACCCACCCAAGCCTGGATGGCCTCAACCTCCAGATCCACCTCTGGAGACCCCGAACCCCCACCCAACCACCCAAGATCTGGTGGAACCCAAGGTCCCACCTCCAGATCCACCTCAGAAGGTTCTAGATCTCCATCCTCCTAATCCTTGAGGGAAACCATGGACCTCCTGACCCCACTGTTGGTCCCACCTCCAGATCCACCGCCAGATCCACCTCTGGGGACCCCGAACCCCCACCCAACCATCCACGATCTGGTGGAACCCAAGGTCCCACCTCCAGATCCACCTCAGAAGTTTCCAGATCTCCACCCACCCAAGCTTGGACGGTCCCACCTCGGGAGGTCCCAGATCTCCACCCCCTCGACCCCTGATGGAACCCATGGACCTCCTGACTCCACCTTTGGTCCCACCTCCAGATCCACCTCTGGGGACCCCGAACCCCCACCCAACCATCCAAGATTTGGTGGAACCCAAGGTCCCACCTCCAGATCCACCTCTGGAGACCCCAAACCTCCATCCAACCCCTGGTAGAACCCAAGGTTCCACCTTCAGATCCACCTCGGGAGACCCCAGATCTCCACCCCCTCGACCCCTGATGGAAGCCACGGACCCGCTGACCCCACCCCTCGTCCCGAGGCTCCTCCCCCTGCCCCCCAGGTGACCTCCAGGGGGCGGAGCCTCCACCTGAGGTCAGCATCATGATGCTGCTGTCGGCCTCGGGCGGGAGGACATCCACCAGGGCGTTGCTGTGCTTGTGCAGGGCCACCGAGGCGTTGGGCTTCAGCAGCTCCCGGTCGATGGTGCTCAGGATCCTCACGTAGTAGTTGGAGCCTGAGGGACAACGGGGCCCGCCGCCGTCACCTCCCCGCTCCTCGGTGGCTCCTGGGACCTCCCTGCCTCGCAGCCCCCCGGCCCCACGGCCCCCACTGCCCGACCAGGTGTCCCCCACGACCCACCCAGGTGTCCCCAACCCCACCCAGGTCTCCCCACCACTCATCCAGTGTCCCCATCCCCATCCAGGTGTCCCCACCATCCCGTTCCAACCTCCAACTCCATCCCCACGTCTCCACCACCCATCCAGGTGTCCCCAGCCCCACCCAGGTGTCCCCATCCCCATCCAGGTGTCTCCACCACTCACCCAGGTGTCCCCCAACCCCATCCTCGCGTCCCCATTCCCACCCAGGGGTGTCCCCACCACCCACCCCTACGTCCCCACCACCCATCCAGGTGTCCCCCACCACTCATCCATCCAGGAGTCCCCAGCCCCACCCAGGTGTCCCCATTCCCACCCAGGTGTCTCCACCACCCATCCAGGAGTCCCCAGCCCCACCCAGTGTCCCCACCACCCATCCAGGTGACCTCATCACCCCATTCCCAACCTCCAACTCCATCCCCACGTCTCCACCACCCACCCAAGTGTCCCCACCACCCACCCAAGTGTCCCCAGCCCCATCCAGGTGCCCCCCCACCCATTCAGGTGCCCCCACCACCTACCCAGGCGCCCCCAGCCCCATTCCCACATCTCCCCCACTCCATTCCCAACCTCCAACTCCATCCCTACATCCCCACCACCATCCAGGTGCCCCCAATTCCCATCCAGGTGTCCCCAGCCCTATCCAGGTGTCCCCACCACCCATCCAGGTGTCCCCACCACCCATCCAGGTGTCCCCCCACCGGTGGTGGAGCCCACGATGGCCGTGTTCTGGTCCACGGCCTCCAGGAACTGCCCGATGACCAGGGGGATGCTCTGGATGCGCTTCACCTCCTCTTGGGCGTGCAGGAACTCCTTCTTGAGGTTCTTCTGCTCGTCCTTGATGTACTCCTCCTGCACCTCCAGGAACTCCAGCTCCTGCTGCAGCTTCTGCGGGGACAGCCCCTCGGGGGGTCACCTCCTCCTCCACCTCCTCCACCTCCTCCTTCTCCTCCTCCTCCTCCTCCTCCTCCTCCTCCTCCTCCTCCTCCTCCACCTTCTCCTCCTCTTCTTCCTCCTCCTCCACTTCCTCCTCCTCCACCTTCTCCTCCTCTTCTTCCTCCTCCTCTTCTTCCTCCTCCTCCACCTTCTCCTCCTCTTCTCCTCTCTCCTCCTCCACCTTCTCCTCCTCCACCTCTCTCTCCTCTTCTTCCTCCTCCTCCACCTTCTCCTCCTCTTCTTCCTCCTCCTCCACCTTCTCCTCCTCTTCTTCCTCCTCCTCCACCTTCTCCTCCTCTTCTTCCTCCTCCTCCACCTTCTCCTCCTCTTCTTCCTCCTCCTCCACCTTCTCCTCCTCTTCTTCCTCCTCCTCCACCTTCTCCTCCTCTTCTTCCTCCTCCTCCACCTTCTTCTCATTCTCCTCCACCTCCTTCTCCTTCTCCACCTTCTCCAACCTCCACCTCCTCTCCTCCATCTCCTTCCCCAGTTCATCCCAGTCTCACGTCTATCCCATCCCCTCCCAATCCATCCCAGTCCCCTCTGAACCCATCCCAGGTCCCTTCCAGTCCCCTCCAAGTCCCTCCCAATCCATCCCAATCCCCTCCCAATCCATCCCAGTCCCCCTCTGAGCCCATCCCAATCCCTTCCAGTCCCCTCCAAGTCCCTCCCAGTCCCATCCCAGTCCCTGCCAGTCCCACCTTGTACCGACTGTAGAGATCTTCCAGGTCCTCAGGCTCCGGAACCAGGAAGGAGAGGGCAGTGGGGGGGGCGAGGGGGGGCGAGGGTCGGCAGCTCCTCCTGGGGGGGGGAGGGGGGGTGAGAGATTTGGGGGAGGGGGCAGGGATTGGGGGGCAGGGACTAGGGGAAGGGGGAGCACAGGGAGTGGGGGAGGGGAGGGGGCAGAAATTGGGGGCGGTGGAAATTGGGGGGAGGGGCAGGGAATGGGGGGGGGGGCCCCGGGGGGGCAGGAACGGGGAGAGTGGGAATTGGGGGAGGACCCAGAGATTGGGGGGGAGGGGCAAGAATTGGCGGTCTCGAATGG
>JAUMJL010001904.1:0-33373 GCA_033558185.1 Dromococcyx pavoninus
CGTAGTCCTCGTGCAAGGACCACCCCTAGTGCAAGCCCCCTCGTCCTCGTGCAAGCCCCTCGTCCTCGTGCAAGGCCCCCATCGTCCTCGTGCAAGGACCCATCGTCCTCGTGCAAGGGCCCCGTCGTGCAAGGCCCCCTCGTTCTTGTGCAAGGACCTCCCTCATCCTCGTGCAAGGACCCTCCGCGTGCGAAGACACCCCTCGTGCAAGGACCCCCCTCATCCTTGTTCAAACACCCTCCTCGTGCAAGGACCCCGTCATAAAAGCCCCCTCATTCTCATGCAAGTACCCCCCTCGTCCTCGTGCAAGGCCCCCTCGTCCTCGTACAAGGCCCTATCGTCCTCGTGCAAGGACCCCATCGTCCTCGTGCAAGGACCCCGTCGTGCAAGCCCCTCGTCCTTGTGCAAGGACCCCCTCGTTCTTGTGCAAGGACCTTCCCCATCCTCGTGCAAGGCTCCCATCGTCCTCGAGCAAGGCCCCATCGTCCTCGTGCAAGGACCCCGTCGTGCAAGGTTCCCCTATTCCTAGTGCAAGGACCCCCTCGTTCTTGTGCAAGGACCTCCCTCGTCCTCGTGCGAGGACCCTCCTCTTGCGAGGACACCCCTCGTGCAAGGAACCCCATTTGTCCTCGTGCAAGGACCTCCTCGTTGTCGTGCAAGGATCCCCCTCGTGCAAGAACCCCCTTCGGCCTCATGGAAGGACCCTCCTCGTGCAATGACACCCCTCGTCCTCTTTCAAGGACACCCTCGTGCAAGAACCCCTCATTCTCGTGCAAGGACCTCCTCGTCCTTGTGCAAGGACACCCCTCGTGCAAGGACCCCCTCGTGCAAGGTCCCCTCGTTCTCATGCAAGGACCTCCCTTGTCCTCGTGCAAGGACCCTACTTGTCCTCGTGCAAAGACCCCCCTCGTGCAAGACCCCCTTGTTTTAATGCAAGGACCCCCCTCGTCCTCGTGCATGGGACTTCCTCATGCAAGGACCCCCTCGTCCTCGTGCAAGGGACTTCCTCGTGCACGGACCCCACTTGTCCTCGTGCAAGGACCCCACTTGTCCTCGTGCAAGGACCCCCCTCGTTGAAGGCCCCCCCTCGTTCCTGTGCAAGGACCTTCCCCATCCTCGTGCAAAGCTCCCATCGTCCTTGAGCAAGGCCCCATCGTCCTCGTGCAAGGACCCCGTCGTGCAAGGCCCCCCTCGTCCTCGTGCAAGGACCCCATCGTCCTCGTGCAAGGACCTCCTCGTGCAAGCCCCCTCGTCCTCGTGCAAGGACCCTCTCGTTCTTGTGCAAGGACCTCCCTCATCCTCGTGCAAGGACCCTCCGCGTGCGAGGACACCCCTCGTTCTCGTACAAGGACCCCCTCAACCTTGTTCAAAGAGCCTCCTCGTGCAAGGACCGCGCCATGCAAGGTCCCCTCGTTCTCATGCAAGGACCCCCGTAGTCCTCGTGCAAGGACCACCCCTAGTGCAAGCCCCCTCGTCCTCGTGCAAGCCCCTCATCCACGTGCAAGGCCCCCATCGTCCTCGTGCAAGGACCCATCGTCCTCGTGCAAGGGCTCCGTCGTGCAAGGCCCCCTCGTTCTTGTGCAAGGACACCCTCGTTCTTGTGCAAGAACCTTCCCATCCTCGTGCAAGGTTCCCATCATACTCGAGGAAGGCCCCATTATTCTCGTGCAAGGACCCTGTCGTGCAAGGCCCCCTCGTCCTCGTGCAAGGACACCCTCGTTCTTGTGCAAGGACCTTCCCCATCCTCGTGCAAGGTTCCCATCATACTCGAGGAAGGCCCCATCGTCCTCGTGCAAGGACCCCGTCGTGCAAGGCCCCCTCGTCCTCGTGCAAGGACCACCTCGTTCTTGCGCAAGGAACTTCTCCATCCTCGTGCAAGGCTCCATCGTCCTCGTACAAGGCCCCAAAGTCCTCGTGCAAGGACCCCATCGTGCAAGGCCCCCCTCGTCCTCGTGCAAGGACCCCCCTCGTTCTTGTGCAAGGATCTTCCCCATCCGCGTGCAAGGCTCCCATCGTCCTCGTACAAGGCCCCATCATCTTCTTGCAAGGCCCCATCGTCCTCGTGCAAGGACACCGTCGTGCAAGGCCCCCTCGTCCTCGTGCAAGGCCCCCATCGTCCTCGTGCAAGGACCCCCTTGCCCTCGTGCAAGAGCTTCCTCGTCCTCGTGCAAGCCCCCCATGTTCTCGTGCAAGCCCCCCTAATCATCGTGCAAGGTCCCCCTAATCCTCGTGCAAGGACCCCCCTCTTCCTCGTGCAAGGCCCCCCTTGCCCTCATTCAAGGCCCCCCCCTAGTGCAAGAACACCCCTCGTTCTCGTACAAGGACCCCCTCAACCTTGTTCAAAGAGCCTCCTCGTGCAAGGACCCCGTCGTGCAAGGTCCCCTCGTTCTCATGGAAGGACCCCCGTAGTCCTCGTGCAAGGAACACCCCTAGTGCAAGCCCCCTCGTCCTCGTGCAAGCCCCTCGTCCTCGTGCAAGGCCCCCATCGTCCTCGTGCAAGGGCCCCGTCGTGCAAGGGCCCCGTCGTGCAAGGCCCCCTCGTTCTTGTGCAAGGACCTCCCTCATCCTCGTACAAGGACCCTCCGCGTGCGAGGACACCCCTCGTGCAAGGACCCCCCTCATCCTTGTTCAAACACCCTCCTCGTGCAAGGACCCCGTCATAAAAGCCCCCTCATTCTCATGCAAGGACCCCCCTCGTCCTCGTGCAAGGCCCTATCGTCCTCGTGCAAGGACCCCGTCGTGCAAGCCCCTCGTCCTTGTGCAAGGACCCCCTCGTTCTTGTGCAAGGACCTTCCCCATCCTCGTGCAAGGCTCCCATCGTCCTCGAGCAAGGCCCCATCGTCCTCGTGCAAGGACCCCGTCGTGCAAGGTTCCCCTATTCCTAGTGCAAGGACCCCCTCGTTCTTGTGCAAGGACCTCCCTCGTCCTCGTGCGAGGACCCTCCTCTTGCGAGGACACCCCTCGTGCAAGGAACCCCATTTGTCTCGTGCAAGGACCTCCTCGTTGTCGTGCAAGGATCCCCCTCGTGCAAGATCCCCCTTCGGCCTCATGGAAGGACCCTCCTCGTGCAATGACACCCCTCGTCCTCTTTCAAGGACACCCTCGTGCAAGAACCCCTCATTCTCGTGCAAGGACCTCCTCGTCCTTGTGCAAGGACACCCCTCGTGCAAGGACCCCCTCGTGCAAAGTCCCCTCGTTCTCATGCAAGGACCTCCCTTGTCCTCGTGCAAGGACCCTACTTGTCCTCGTGCAAAGACCCCCCCTCGTGCAAGACCCCCTTGTTTTAATGCAAGGACCCCCCTCGTCCTCGTACAAGGGACTTCCTCGTGCAAGGACCCCCCTCGTCCTCGTGCAAGGGACTGCCTCGTGCACGGACCCCACTTGTCCTCGTGCAAGGACCCCACGTGTCCTCGTGCAAGGACCCCCCTCGTGCAAGGCCCCCCTCGTTCTTGTGCAAGGACCTTCCCCATCCTCGTGCAAAGCTCCCATCGTCCTTGAGCAAGGCCCCATCGTCGTCGTGCAAGGACCCCGTCGTGCAAGGCCCCCCTCGTCCTCGTGCAAGGACCCCATCGTCCTCGTGCAAGGACCTCCTCGTGCAAGCCCCCTCGTCCTCGTGCAAGGACCCCCTCGTTCTTGTGCAAGGACCTCCCTCATCCTCGTGCGAGGACCCTCCTCGTGCGAGGACACCCCTCGTCCTCGTGCAAGGACACCCTCGTTCTTGTGCAAGGACCTTCCCCATCCTCGTGCAAGGTTCCCATCATACTCGAGCAAGGCCCCATCGTCCTCGTGCAAGGGCCCCGTCGTGCAAGGCCCCCTCGTTCTTGTGCAAGGACCTCCCTCATCCTCGTGCAAGGACCCTCCGCGTGCGAAGACACCCCTCGTGCAAGAACCCCCCTCATCCTTGTTCAAACACCCTCCTCGTGCAAGGACCCCGTCATAAAAGCCCCCTCATTCTCATGCAAGTACCCCCCTCGTCCTCGTGCAAGGCCCCCTCGTCCTCGTACAAGGCCCTATCGTCCTCGTGCAAGGACCCCGTCGTGCAAGCCCCTCGTCCTTGTGCAAGGACCCCCTCGTTCTTGTGCAAGGACCTTCCCCATCCTCGTGCAAGGCTCCCATCGTCCTCGAGCAAGGCCCCACCGTCCTCGTGCAAGGACCCCGTCGTGCAAGGTTCCCCTATTCCTAGTGCAAGGACCCCCTCGTTCTTGTGCAAGGACCTCCCTCGTCCTCGTGTGAGGACCCTCCTCTTGCGAGGACACCCCTCGTGCAAGGAACCCCATTTGTCCTCGTGCAAGGACCTCCTCGTTGTCGTGCAAGGATCCCCCTCGTGCAAGAACCCCCTTCGGCCTCATGAAAGGACCCTCCTCGTGCAATGACACCCCTCGTCCTCTTGCAAGGACACCCTCGTGCAAGAACCCCTCATTCTCGTGCAAGGACCTCCTCGTCCTTGTGCAAGGACACCCCTCGTGCAAGGACCCCCTCGTGCAAGGTCCCCTCGTTCTCATGCAAGGACCTCCCTTGTACTCGTGCAAGGACCCTACTTGTCCTCGTGAAAAGACCCCCCTCGTGCAAGACCCCCTTGTTTTAATGCAAGGACCCCCCTCGTCCTCGTGCAAGGGACTTCCTCGTGCAAGGACCCCCCTCGTCCTCGTGCAAGGGACTTCCTCGTGCACGGACTCCACTTGTCCTCGTGCAAGGACCCCACTTGTCCTCGTGCAAGGACCCCCCTCGTGCAAGGCCCCCCTCGTTCTTGTGCAAGGACCTTCCCCATCCTTGTGCAAAGCTCCCATCGTCCTTGAGCAAGGCCCCATCGTCCTCGTGCAAGGACCCCGTCGTGCAAGGCCCCCCTCGTCCTCGTGCAAGGACCCCACCGTCCTCGTGCAAGGACCTCCTCGTGCAAGCCCCCTCGTCCTCGTGCAAGGACCCCCTCGTTCTTGTGCAAGGACCTCCCTCATCCTAGTGCGAGGACCCTCCTCGTGCGAGGACACCCCTCGTCCTCATGCAAGGACACTCTCGTTCTTGTGCAAGGACCTTCCCCATCCTCGTGCAAGGTTCCCATCATACTCGAGCAAGGCCCCATCGTCCTCGTGCAAGGACACCGTCGTGCAAGGCCCCCTCGTCCTCGTGCAAGGACCCCCTCGTTCTTGTGCAAGGAACTTCTCCATCCTCGTGCAAGGCTCCCATCGTCCTCGTACAAGGCCCCAAACTCCTCGTGCAAGGACCCCATCGTGCAAGGCCCCCCTCGTCCTCGTGCAAGGACCCCCCTCGTTCTTGTGCAAGGATCTTCCCCATCCGCGTGCAGGGCTCCCATCGTCCTCGTACAAGGCCCCATCGTCTTCTTGCAAGGCCCCATCGTCCTCGTGCAAGGACCCCGTCGTGCAAGGCCCCCTCGTTCTCATGCAAGGACCCCCGTAGTCCTCGTGCAAGGACCACCCCTAGTGCAAGCCCCCTCGTCCTCGTGCAAGCCCCTCGTCCTCGTGCAAGGCCCCCATCGTCCTCGTGCAAGGACCCATCGTCCTCGTGCAAGGGCCCCGTCGTGCAAGGCCCCCTCGTTCTTGTGGAAGGACACCCTCGTGCTTGTGCAAGGACCTTCCCCATCCTCGTGCAAGGTTCCCATCATACTCGAGCAAGGCCCCATCGTCCTCGTGCAAGGACCCCGTCGTGCAAGGCCCCCAGGTCCTCGTGCAAGGACCCCCTCGTTCTTGTGCAAGGAACTTCTCCATCCTCGTGCAAGGCTCCCATCGTCCTCGTACAAGGCCCCAAAGTCCTCGTGCAAGGACCCCATCGTGCAAGGCCCCCCTCGTCCTCGTGCAAGGACCCCCCGCGTTCTTGTGCAAGGATCTTCCCCATCCGCGTGCAAGGCTCCCATCGTCCTCGTACAAGGCCCCATCGTCTTCTTGCAAGGCCCCATCGTCCTCGTGCAAGGACCCCGTCGTGCAAGGCCCCCTCGTCCTCGTGCAAGGCCCCCCTCGTTCTTGTGCAAGGACCTTCCCCATCCTCGTGCAAGGCTCCCATCGTCCTCGAGCAAGGCCCCATCGTCCTTGTGCAAGGACCCTGTCGTGCAAGGCCCCCCTCGTCCTTGTGCAAGGACCCCCTCGTTCTTGTGCAAGGACCTTCCCCATCCTCGTTCAAGGATCCTCCTCGTGCGAGGACACCCCTCGTGCAAGGACCTACCTCGTCCCCGTGCAAGGGACTTCCTCGTGCAAGGACCACACTTGTCCTCGTGCAAGGACCCCCTCGTCCTTGTGCAAGGATCCCCCTCGTGCAGGGACCCCCTCTCCCTAGTGCAAGGACCCCCTCTTCCTCGTGAAAGGACCCCCTTGCCCTCGTGCAAGAGCTTCCTCGTCCTCGTGCAAGCCCCCCCATGTTCTCGTGCAAGCCCCCCCATCATCGTGCAAGGTCCCCCTAATCCTCGTGCAAGGACCCCCTCTTCCTCGTGCAAGGCCCCCCTTGCCCTCGTTCAAGGCCCCCCCTAGTGCAAGAACACCCCTCGTTCTCGTACAAGGACCCCCTCAACCTTGTTCAAAGAGCCTCCTCGTGCAAGGACCCCGTCGTGCAAGGTCCCCTCGTTCTCATGCAAGGACCCCCGTAGTCCTCGTGCAAGGACCACCCCTAGTGCAAGCCCCCTCGTCCTCGTGCAAGCCCCTCGTCCTCGTGCAAGGCCCCCATCGTCCTCGTGCAAGGACCCATCGTCCTCGTGCAAGGGCCCCGTCGTGCAAGGCCCCCTCGTTCTTGTGCAAGGACCTCCCTCATCCTCGTGCAAGGACCCTCCGCGTGCGAAGACACCCCTCGTGCAAGGACCCCCCTCATCCTTGTTCAAACACCCTCCTCGTGCAAGGACCCCGTCATAAAAGCCCCCTCATTCTCATGCAAGTACCCCCCTCGTCCTCGTGCAAGGCCCCCTCGTCCTCGTACAAGGCCCTATCGTCCTCGTGCAAGGACCCCATCGTCCTCGTGCAAGGACCCCGTCGTGCAAGCCCCTCGTCCTTGTGCAAGGACCCCCTCGTTCTTGTGCAAGGACCTTCCCCATCCTCGTGCAAGGCTCCCATCGTCCTCGAGCAAGGCCCCATCGTCCTCGTGCAAGGACCCCGTCGTGCAAGGTTCCCCTATTCCTAGTGCAAGGACCCCCTCGTTCTTGTGCAAGGACCTCCCTCGTCCTCGTGCGAGGACCCTCCTCTTGCGAGGACACCCCTCGTGCAAGGAACCCCATTTGTCCTCGTGCAAGGACCTCCTCGTTGTCGTGCAAGGATCCCCCTCGTGCAAGAACCCCCTTCGGCCTCATGGAAGGACCCTCCTCGTGCAATGACACCCCTCGTCCTCTTTCAAGGACACCCTCGTGCAAGAACCCCTCATTCTCGTGCAAGGACCTCCTCGTCCTTGTGCAAGGACACCCCTCGTGCAAGGACCCCCTCGTGCAAGGTCCCCTCGTTCTCATGCAAGGACCTCCCTTGTCCTCGTGCAAGGACCCTACTTGTCCTCGTGCAAAGACCCCCCTCGTGCAAGACCCCCTTGTTTTAATGCAAGGACCCCCCTCGTCCTCGTGCAAGGGACTTCCTCATGCAAGGACCCCCCTCGTCCTCGTGCAAGGGACTTCCTCGTGCACGGACCCCACTTGTCCTCGTGCAAGGACCCCACTTGTCCTCGTGCAAGGACCCCCCTCGTTGAAGGCCCCCCCTCGTTCCTGTGCAAGGGCCTTCCCCATCCTCGTGCAAAGCTCCCATCGTCCTTGAGCAAGGCCCCATCGTCCTCGTGCAAGGACCCCGTCGTGCAAGGCCCCCCTCGTCCTCGTGCAAGGACCCCATCGTCCTCGTGCAAGGACCTCCTCGTGCAAGCCCCCTCGTCCTCGTGCAAGGACCCTCTCGTTCTTGTGCAAGGACCTCCCTCATCCTCGTGCAAGGACCCTCCGCGTGCGAGGACACCCCTCGTCCTCATGCAAGGACACCCTCGTTCTTGTGCAAGGACCTTCCCCATCCTCGTGCAAGGTTCCCATCATACTCGAGCAAGGCCCCATCGTCCTCGTGCAAGGACACCGTCGTGCAAGGCCCCCTCGTCCTCGTGCAAGGACCCCCTCGTTCTTGTGCAAGAAACTTCTCCATCCTCGTGCAAGGCTCCCATCGTCCTCGTACAAGGCCCCAAAGTCCTCGTGCAAGGACCCCATCGTGCAAGGCCCCCCTCGTCCTCGTGCAAGGACCCCCCTCGTTCTTGTGCAAGGATCTTCCCCATCCGCGTGCAGGGCTCCCATCGTCCTCGTACAAGGCCCCATCGTCTTCTTGCAAGGCCCCATCGTCCTCGTGCAAGGACCCAGTCGTGCAAGGCCCCCTCGTTCTCATGCAAGGACCCCCGTAGTCCTCGTGCAAGGACCACCCCTAGTGCAAGCCCCCTCGTCCTCGTGCAAGCCCCTCGTCCTCGTGCAAGGCCCCCATCGTCCTCGTGCAAGGACCCATCGTCCTCGTGCAAGGACCTCCTCGTGCAAGCCCCCTCGTCCTCGTGCAAGGACCACCTCGTTCTTGTGCAAGGACCTCCCTCATCCTCGTGCGAGGACCCTCCTCGTGCGAGGACACCCCTCGTCCTCATGCAAGGACACTCTCGTTCTTGTGCAAGGACCTTCCCCATCGTCGTGCAAGGTTCCCATCATACTCGAGCAAGGCCCCATCGTCCTCGTGCAAGGACACCGTCGTGCAAGGCCCCCTCGTCCTCGTGCAAGGACCCCCTCGTTCTTGTGCAAGAAACTTCTCCATCCTCGTGCAAGGCTCCCATCGTCCTCGTACAAGGCCCCAAAGTCCTCGTGCAAGGACCCCATCGTGCAAGGCCCCCCTCGTCCTCGTGCAAGGACCCCCCTCGTTCTTGTGCAAGGATCTTCCCCATCCGCGTGCAGGGCTCCCATCGTCCTCGTACAAGGCCCTATCGTCTTCTTGCAAGGCCCCATCGTCCTCGTGCAAGGACCCCGTCGTGCAAGGCCCCCTCGTTCTCATGCAAGGACCCCCGTAGTCCTCGTGCAAGGACCACCCCTAGTGCAAGCCCCCTCGTCCTCGTGCAAGCCCCTCGTCCTCGTGCAAGGCCCCCATCGTCCTCGTGCAAGGACCCATCGTCCTCGTGCAAGGGCCCCGTCGTGCAAGGCCCCCTCGTTCTTGTGCAAGGACACCCTCGTGCTTGTGCAAGGACCTTCCCCATCCTCGTGCAAGGTTCCCATCATACTCGAGCAAGGCCCCATCGTCCTCGTGCAAGGACCCCGTCGTGCAAGGCCCCCAAGTCCTCGTGCAAGGACCCCCTCGTTCTTGTGCAAGGAACTTCTCCATCCTCGTGCAAGGCTCCCATCGTCCTCGTACAAGGCCCCAAAGTCCTCGTGCAAGGACCCCATCGTGCAAGGCCCCCCTCGTCCTCGTGCAAGGACCCCCCTCGTTCTTGTGCAAGGATCTTCCCCATCCGCGTGCAAGGCTCCCATCGTCCTCGTACAAGGCCCCATCGTCTTCTTGCAAGGCCCCATCGTCCTCGTGCAAGGACCCCGTCGTGCAAGGCCCCCTCGTCCTCGTGCAAGGCCCCCTCGTTCTTGTGCAAGGACCTTCCCCATCCTCGTGCAAGGCTCCCATCGTCCTCGAGCAAGGCCCCATCGTCCTTGTGCAAGGACCCTGTCGTGCAAGGCCCCCCTCGTCCTTGTGCAAGGACCCCCTCGTTCTTGTGCAAGGACCTTCCCCATCCTCGTTCAAGGATCCTCCTCGTGCGAGGACACCCCTCGTGCAAGGACCTACCTCGTCCCCGTGCAAGGGACTTCCTCGTGCAAGGACCACACTTGTCCTCGTGCAAGGACCCCCTCGTCCTTGTGCAAGGACCCCCCTCGTGCAGGGACCCCCTCTCCCTAGTGCAAGGACCCCCTCTTCCTCGTGAAAGGACCCCCTTGCCCTCGTGCAAGAGCTTCCTCGTCCTCGTGCAAGCCCCCCCATGATCTCGTGCAAGCCCCCCCCCCCATCATCGTGCAAGGTCTCCCTAATCCTCGTGCAAGGACCCCCTCTTCCTCGTGCAAGGCCCCCCTTGCCCTCGTTCAAGGATCCCCTAGTGCAAGAACACCCCTCGTTCTCGTACAAGGACCCCCTCAACCTTGTTCAAAGAGCCTCCTCGTGCAAGGACCCCGTCGTGCAAGGTCCCCTCGTTCTCATGCAAGGACCCCCGTAGTCCTCGTGCAAGGACCACCCCTAGTGCAAGCCCCCTCGTCCTCGTGCAAGCCCCTCGTCCTCGTGCAAGGCCCCCATCGTCCTCGTGCAAGGACCCATCGTCCTCGTGCAAGGGCCCCGTCGTGCAAGGCCCCCTCGTTCTTGTGCAAGGACCTCCCTCATCCTCGTGCAAGGACCCTCCGCGTGCGAAGACACCCCTCGTGCAAGGACCCCCCTCATCCTTGTTCAAACACCCTCCTCGTGCAAGGACCCCGTCATAAAAGCCCCCTCATTCTCATGCAAGTACCCCCCTCGTCCTCGTGCAAGGCCCCCTCGTCCTCGTACAAGGCCCTATCGTCCTCGTGCAAGGACCCCATCGTCCTCGTGCAAGGACCCCGTCGTGCAAGCCCCTCGTCCTTGTGCAAGGACCCCCTCGTTCTTGTGCAAGGACCTTCCCCATCCTCGTGCAAGGCTCCCATCGTCCTCGAGCAAGGCCCCATCGTCCTCGTGCAAGGACCCCGTCGTGCAAGGTTCCCCTATTCCTAGTGCAAGGACCCCCTCGTTCTTGTGCAAGGACCTCCCTCGTCCTCGTGCGAGAACCCTCCTCTTCCGAGGACACCCCTCGTGCAAGGAACCCCATTTGTCCTCGTGCAAGGACCTCCTCGTTGTCGTGCAAGGATCCCCCTCGTGCAAGAACCCCCTTCGGCCTCATGGAAGGACCCTCCTCGTGCAATGACACCCCTCGTCCTCTTTCAAGGACACCCTCGTGCAAGAACCCCTCATTCTCGTGCAAGGACCTCCTCGTCCTTGTGCAAGGACACCCCTCGTGCAAGGACCCCCTCGTGCAAGGTCCCCTCGTTCTCATGCAAGGACCTCCCTTGTCCTCGTGCAAGGACCCTACTTGTCCTCGTGCAAAGACCCCCCTCGTGCAAGACCCCCTTGTTTTAATGCAAGGACCCCCCTCGTCCTCGTGCAAGGGACTTCCTCATGCAAGGACCCCCCTCGTCCTCGTGCAAGGGACTTCCTCGTGCACGGACCCCACTTGTCCTCGTGCAAGGACCCCACTTGTCCTCGTGCAAGGACCCCCCTCGTTGAAGGCCCCCCCTCGTTCCTGTGCAAGGACCTTCCCCATCCTCGTGCAAAGCTCCCATCGTCCTTGAGCAAGGCCCCATCGTCCTCGTGAAAGGACCCCGTCGTGCAAGGCCCCCCTCGTCCTCGTGCAAGGACCCCATCGTCCTCGTGCAAGGACCTCCTCGTGCAAACCCCCTCGTCCTCGTGCAAGGACCCTCTCGTTCTTGTGCAAGGACCTCCCTCATCCTCGTGCAAGGACCCTCCGCGTGCGAGGACACCCCTCGTTCTCGTACAAGGACCCCCTCAACCTTGTTCAAAGAGCCTCCTCGTGCAAGGACCGCGCCATGCAAGGTCCCCTCGTTCTCATGCAAGGACCCCCGTAGTCCTCGTGCAAGGACCACCCCTAGTGCAAGCCCCCTCGTCCTCGTGCAAGCCCCTCATCCACGTGCAAGGCCCCCATCGTCCTCGTGCAAGGACCCATCGTCCTCGTGCAAGGGCTCCGTCGTGCAAGGCCCCCTCGTTCTTGTGCAAGGACACCCTCGTTCTTGTGCAAGGACCTTCCCCATCCTCGTGCAAGGTTCCCATCATACTCGAGGAAGGCCCCATTATTCTCGTGCAAGGACCCTGTCGTGCAAGGCCCCCTCGTCCTCGTGCAAGGACACCCTCGTTCTTGTGCAAGGACCTTCCCCATCCTCGTGCAAGGTTCCCATCATACTCGAGGAAGGCCCCATCGTCCTCGTGCAAGGACCCTGTCGTGCAAGGCCCCCTCGTCCTCGTGCAAGGACCACCTCGTTCTTGCGCAAGGAACTTCTCCATCCTCGTGCAAGGCTCCCATCGTCCTCGTACAAGGCCCCAAAGTCCTCGTGCAAGGACCCCATCGTGCAAGGCCCCCCTCGTCCTCGTGCAAGGACCCCCCTCGTTCTTGTGCAAGGATCTTCCCCATCCGCGTGCAAGGCTACCATCGTCCTCGTACAAGGCCCCATCATCTTCTTGCAAGGCCCCATCGTCCTCGTGCAAGGACACCGTCGTGCAAGGCCCCCTCGTCCTCGTGCAAGGCCCCCATCGTCCTCGTGCAAGGACCCCCTTGCCCTCGTGCAAGAGCTTCCTCGTCCTCGTGCAAGCCCCCCATGTTCTCGTGCAAGCCCCCCTAATCATCGTGCAAGGTCCCCCTAATCCTCGTGCAAGGACCCCCTCTTCCTCGTGCAAGGCCCCCCTTGCCCTCGTTCAAGGCCCCCCCCTAGTGCAAGAACACCCCTCGTTCTCGTACAAGGACCCCCTCAACCTTGTTCAAAGAGCCTCCTCGTGCAAGGACCCCGTCGTGCAAGGTCCCCTCGTTCTCATGGAAGGACCCCCGTAGTCCTCGTGCAAGGAACACCCCTAGTGCAAGCCCCCTCGTCCTCGTGCAAGCCCCTCGTCCTCGTGCAAGGCCCCCATCGTCCTCGTGCAAGGGCCCCGTCGTGCAAGGGCCCCGTCGTGCAAGGCCCCCTCGTTCTTGTGCAAGGACCTCCCTCATCCTCGTACAAGGACCCTCCGCGTGCGAGGACACCCCTCGTGCAAGGACCCCCCTCATCCTTGTTCAAACACCCTCCTCGTGCAAGGACCCCGTCATAAAAGCCCCCTCATTCTCATGCAAGGACCCCCCTCGTCCTCGTGCAAGGCCCTATCGTCCTCGTGCAAGGACCCCGTCGTGCAAGCCCCTCGTCCTTGTGCAAGGACCCCCTCGTTCTTGTGCAAGGACCTTCCCCATCCTCGTGCAAGGCTCCCATCGTCCTCGAGCAGGGCCCCATCGTCCTCGTGCAAGGACCCCGTCGTGCAAGGTTCCCCTATTCCTAGTGCAAGGACCCCCTCGTTCTTGTGCAAGGACCTCCCTCGTCCTCGTGCGAGGACCCTCCTCTTGCGAGGACACCCCTCGTGCAAGGAACCCCATTTGTCCTCGTGCAAGGACCTCCTCGTTGTCGTGCAAGGATCCCCCTCGTGCAAGATCCCCCTTCGGCCTCATGGAAGGACCCTCCTCGTGCAATGACACCCCTCGTCCTCTTTCAAGGACACCCTCGTGCAAGAACCCCTCATTCTCGTGCAAGGACCTCCTCGTCCTTGTGCAAGGACACCCCTCGTGCAAGGACCCCCTCGTGCAAAGTCCCCTCGTTCTCATGCAAGGACCTCCCTTGTCCTCGTGCAAGGACCCTACTTGTCCTCGTGCAAAGACCCCCCTCGTGCAAGACCCCCTTGTTTTAATGCAAGGACCCCCCTCGTCCTCGTACAAGGGACTTCCTCGTGCAAGGACCCCCCTCGTCCTCGTGCAAGGGACTGCCTCGTGCACGGACCCCACTTGTCCTCGTGCAAGGACCCCACGTGTCCTCGTGCAAGGACCCCCCTCGTGCAAGGCCCCCCTCGTTCTTGTGCAAGGACCTTCCCCATCCTCGTGCAAAGCTCCCATCGTCCTTGAGCAAGGCCCCATCGTCGTCGTGCCAGGACCCCGTCGTGCAAGGCCCCCCTCGTCCTCGTGCAAGGACCCCATCGTCCTCGTGCAAGGACCTCCTCGTGCAAGCCCCCTCGTCCTCGTGCAAGGACCCCCTCGTTCTTGTGCAAGGACCTCCCTCATCCTCGTGCGAGGACCCTCCTCGTGCGAGGACACCCCTCGTCCTCGTGCAAGGACACCCTCGTTCTTGTGCAAGGACCTTCCCCATCCTCGTGCAAGGTTCCCATCATACTCGAGCAAGGCCCCATCGTCCTCGTGCAAGGACCCCGTCGTGCAAGCCCCCCCCGTCCTTGTGCAAGGACCCCTTCGTTCTTGTGCGAGGAACTTCTCCATCCTCGCGCAAGGCTCCCATCATCCTCGTACAAGGCCCCAAAGTCCTCATGCAAGGACCCCGTCGTGCAAGGCCCCCTCGTCCTCGTGCAAGACCCCCCTCGTTCTTGTGCAAGGACCTTCCCCATCCTCGTGCAAGGCTCCCATCGTCCTCGAGCAAGGCCCCATCGTCCTTGTGCAAGGACCCTGTCGTGCAAGGCCCCCATCGTCCTTGTGCAAAGACCCCCTCGTTCTAGTGCAAGGACCTTCCCCATCCTCGTGCAAGGATCCTCCTCGTGCGAGGACACCCCTCGTGCAAGGAACCCCCTCGTCCCCGTGCAAGGGACTTCCTCGTGCAAGGACCGCCCTTGTCCTCGTGCAAGGACGCCCTCGTCCTTGTGCAAGGACCCCCCTCGTGCAAGGACACCCTCTCCTTAGTGCAAGGACCCTCTCTTCCTCGTGAAAGGACCCCCTTGCCCTCGTGCAAGAGCTTCCTCGTCCTCGTGCAAGCTCCCCCATGTTCTCGTGCAAGCCCCCCTAATCATCGTGCAAGGTCCCCCTAATCCTCGTGCAAGGACCCCCTCTTCCTCGTGCTAGGCCCCCCTTGCCCTCGTTCAAGGCCCCCCCTAGTGCAAGAACACCCCTCGTTCTCGTACAAGGACCCCCTCAACCTTGTTCAAAGAGACTTTTCGTGCAAGGACCCCGTCGTGCAAGGTCCCCTCGTTCTCATGCAAGGACCCCCGTAGTCCTCGTGCAAGGACCACCCCTAGTGCAAGCCCCCTCTTCCTCGTGCAAGCCCCTCGTCCTCGTGCAAGGCCCCCATCGTCCTCGTGCAAGGAACCATCGTACTCGTGCAAGGGCCCCGTCGTGCAAGGCCCCCTCGTCCTCGTGCAAGGACCCCCTCGTCCTTGTGCAAGGAACTTCTCCATCCTCGTGCAAGGGTCCCATCGTCCTCGTACAAGGCCCCAAAGTCCTCGTGCAAGGACCCCATCGTGCAAGGACACCCTCGTCCTCGTGAAAGGACCCCCCTCGTTCTTGTGCAAGGATCTTCCCCATCCGCGTGCAAGGCTCCCATCGTCCTCGTACAAGGCCCCATCGTCTTCTTGCAAGGCCCCATCGTCCTCGTGCAAGGGGCCCGTCGTGCATGGCCCCCTCGTCCTCGTGCAAGGCCCCCCTCGTTCTTGTGCAAGGACCTTCCCCATCCTCGTGCAAGGCTCCCACCGTCCTCGAGCAAGGCCCCATCGTCCTTGTGCAAGGACCCTGTCGTGCAAGGCCCCCCTCGTCCTTGTGTAAGACCCCTTCGTTCTTGTGCAAGGACCTTGCCCATCCTTGTGCAAAGCTCCCATCGTCCTTGAGCAAGGTCCCATCTTCCTCGTGCAAGGACCCCGTCGTGCAAGGCCCCCCTCGTCCTCGTGCAAGGACCCCATCGTCCTCGTGCAAGGACCCCCTCGTGCAAGCCCCTCGTCCTCGTGCAAGGACCCCCTCGTTCTTGTGCAAGGACCTCCCTCGTCCTCGTGCGAGGACCCTCCTCTTGCGAGGACACCCCTCGTGCATGGAACCCCATTTGTCCTCGTGCAAGGACCTCCTCGTTGTCGTGCAAGGATCCCCCTCGTGCAAGAACCCCCTTCGGCCTCATGGAAGGACCCTCCTCGTGCAATGACACCCCTCGTCCTCTTTCAAGGACACCCTCGTGCAAGAACCCCTCATTCTCGTGCAAGGACCTCCTCGTCCTTGTGCAAGGACACCCCTCGTGCAAGGACCCCCTCGTGCAAGGTCCCCTCGTTCTCATGCAAGGACCTCCCTTGTCCTCGTGCAAGGACCCTACTTGTCCTCGTGCAAAGACCCCCCTCGTGCAAGACCCCCTTGTTTTAATGCAAGGACCCCCCTCGTCCTCGTGCAAGGGACTTCCTCGTGCAAGGACCCCCCTCGTCCTCGTGCAAGGGACTTCTTCGTGCACGGACCCCACTTGTCCTCGTGCAAGGACCCCACTTGTCCTCGTGCAAGGACCCCCCTCGTGCAAGGCCCCCCCTCGTTCTTGTGCAAGGACCTTCCCCATCCGCGTGCAAGGCTCCCATCGTCCTCGTACAAGGCCCCATCGTCTTCTTGCAAGGCCCCATCGTCCTCGTGCAAGGAGCCCGTCGTGCATGGCCCCCTCGTCCTCGTGAAAGGCCCCCCTCGTTCTTGTGCAAGGACCTTCCCCATCCTCGTGCAAGGTTCCCATCATACAAGAGCAAGGCCCCATCGTCCTCGTGCAAGGACCCCGTCGTGCAAGGCCCCCTCGTCCTCGTGCAAGGACCCCCTCGTTCTTGTGCAAGGAACTTCTCCATCCTCGTGCAAGGCTCCTATCGTCCTCGTACAAGGCCCCAAAGTCCTCGTGCAAGGACCCCATCATGCAAGGACACCCTCGTCCTCGTGCAAGGACCCCCCTTGTTCTTGTGCAAGGATCTTCCCCATCCGCGTGCAAGGCTCCCATCGTCCTCGTACAAGGCCCCATCGTCTTCTTGCAAGGCCCCATCGTCCTCGTGCAAGGAGCCCGTCGTGCATGGCCCCCTCGTCCTCGTGAAAGGCCCCCCTCGTTCTTGTGCAAGGACCTTCCCCATCCTCGTGCAAGGCTCCCACTGTCCTCGAGCAAGGCCCCATCGTCCTTGTGCAAGGACCCTGTCGTGCAAGGCCCCCCTCGTCCTTGTGTAAGGACCCCCCTCGTTCTTGTGCAAGGACCTTCCCCATCCTCGTGCAAGGATCCTCCTCGTGCGAGGACACCCCTCGTGCAAGGACCCCCCTCGTCCCCGTGCAAGGGACTTCCTCGTGCAAGGACCGCACTTTTCCTCGTGCAAGGACCCCCCTCGTCCTTGTGCAAGGACCCCCCTCGTGCAAGGACACCCTCTCCCTAGTGCAAGGACCCCCTCTTCCTCGTGAAAGGACCCCCTTGTCCTCGTGCAAGAGCTTCCTCGTCCTCGTGCAAGCCCCCCCATGTTCTCGTGCAAGCCCCCCTAATCATCGTGCAAGGTCCCCCTAATCCTCGTGCAAGGACCCCCTCTTCCTCGTGCAAGGCCCCCCTTGCCCTCGTTCAAGGCCCCCCCTAGTGCAAGAACACCCCTCGTTCTCGTACAAGGACCCCCTCAACCTTGTTCAAAGAGCCTCCTCGTGCAAGGACCCCGTCGTGCAAGGTCCCCTCGTTCTCATGCAAGGACCCCCGTAGTCCTCGTGCAAGGACCACCCCTAGTGCAAGCCCCCTCGTCCTCGTGCAAGCCCCTCGTCCTCGTGCAAGGCCCCCATCGTCCTCGTGCAAGGACCCATCGTCCTCGTGCAAGGGCCCCGTCGTGCGAGGCCCCCTCGTTCTTGTGCAAGTACCTCCCTCATCCTCGTGCAAGGACCCTCCGCGTGCGAGGACACCCCTCGTGCAAGGACCCCTTTCATCCTTGTTCAAACACCCTCCTCGTGCAAGGTCCCCGTCAAAAAAGCCCCCTCATTCTCATGCAAGGACCCCCCTCGTCCTCGTGCAAGGCCCCCTCGTCCTCGTACAAGGCCCTATCGTCCTCGTGCAAGGACCCCATCGTCCTCGTGCAAGGACCCCGTCGTGCAAGCCCCCTCGTCCTTGTGCAAGGACCCCCTCGTTCTTGTGCAAGGACCTTCCCCATCCTCGTGCAAGGCTCCCATCGTCCTCGAGCAAGGCCCCATCGTCCTCGTGCAAGGACCCCGTCGTGCAAGGTCCCCCTCGTGCAAGGTCCCCTCGTTCTCATGCAAGGTCCTCCCTTGTCCTCGTGCAAGGACCCTACTTGTCCTCGTGCAAAGACCCCCCTCGTGCAAGACCCCCTTGTTTTAATGCAAGGACCCCCCTCGTCCTCGTGCAAGGGACTTCCTCGTGCAAGTACCCCCCTCGTCCTCGTGCAAGGGACTTCCTCGTGCACGGACTCCACTTGTCCTCGTGCAAGGACCCCACTTGTCCTCGTGCAAGGACCCCCCTCGTGCAAGGCCGCCCTCGTTCTTGTGCAAGGACCTTCCCCATCCTCGTGCAAAGCTCCCATCGTCCTTAAGCAAGGCCCCATCGTCCTCGTGCAAGGACCCCGTCGTGCAAGGCCCCCCTCGTCCTCGTGCAAGGACCACATCGTCCTCGTGCAAGGACCTCCTCGTGCAAGCCCCCTCGTCCTCGTGCAAGGACCCCCTCGTTCTTGTGCAAGGACCTCCCTCATCCTCGTGCGAGGACCCTCCTCGTGCGAGGACACCCCTCGTCCTCGTGCAAGGACACCCTCGTTCTTGTGCAAGGACCTTCCCCATCCTCGTGCAAGGTTCCCATCATACTCGAGCAAGGCCCCATCGTCCTCGTGCAAGGACCCCCTCGTTCTTGTGCGAGGAACTTCTCCATCCTCGTGCAAGGCTCCCATCGTCCTCGTACAAGGCCCCAAAGTCCTCGTGCAAGGACCCCATCGTTCAAGGCCCCCTCGTCCTCGTGCAAGGAACCCCCTCGTGCAAGGACACCCTCTCCCTAGTGCAAGGACCCCCTCTTCCTCGTGAAAGGACCCCCTTGCCCTCGTGCAAGAGCTTCCTCGTCCTCGTGCAAGCCCCCCCATGTTCTCGTGCAAGCCCCCCAATCATCGTGTAAGGTCCCCCTAATCCTCGTGCAAGGACCCCCTCTTCCTCGTGCAAGGCCCCCCTTGCCCTCGTTCAAGGCACCCCCTAGTGCAAGAACACCCCTCGTTCTCGTACAAGGACCCCCTCAACCTTGTTCAAAGAGCCTCCTCGTGCAAGGACCCCGTCGTGCAAGGTCCCCTCGATCTCATGCAAGGACCCCCGTAGTCCTCGTGCAAGGACCACCCCTAGTGCAAGCCCCCTCGTCCTCGTGCAAGCCCCTCGTCCTCGTGCAAGGCCCCCATCGTCCTTGTGCAAGGACCCATCGTCCTCGTGCAAGGGCCCCGTCGTGCAAGGCCCCCTCGTTCTTGTGCAAGGACACCCTCGTTCTTGTGCAAGGACCTTCCCCATCCTCGTGCAAGGTTCCCATCATACTCGAGGAAGGCCCCATCGTCCTCGTGCAAGGACCCCGTCGTGCAAGGCCCCCTCGTCCTCGTGCAAAGACCCCCTCGTTCTTGTGCAAGGAACTTCTCCATCCTCGTGCAAGGCTCCTATCGTCCTCGTACAAGGCCCCAAAGTCCTCGTGCAAGGACCCCATCATGCAAGGACCCCCTCTTCCTCGTGAAAGGACCCCCTTGTCCTCGTGCAAGAGCTTCCTCGTCCTCGTGCAAGCCCCCCCATGTTCTCGTGCAAGCCCCCCTAATCATCGTGCAAGGTCCCCCTAATCCTCGTGCAAGGAACCCCTCTTCCTCGTGCAAGGCCCCCCTTGCCCTCGTTCAAGGCCCCCCCTAGTGCAAGAACACCCCTCGTTCTCGTACAAGGACCCCCTCAACCTTGTTCAAAGAGCCTCCTCGTGCAAGGACCCCGTCGTGCAAGGTCCCCTCGTTCTCATGCAAGGACCCCCGTAGTCCTCGTGCAAGGACCACCCCTAGTGCAAGCCCCCTCGTCCTCGTGCAAGCCCCTCGTCCTCGTGCAAGGCCCCCATCGTCCTCGTGCAAGGACCCATCGTCCTCGTGCAAGGGCCCCGTCGTGCAAGGCCCCCTCGTTCTTGTGCAAGTACCTCCCTCATCCTCGTGCAAGGACCCTCCGCGTGCGAGGACACCCCTCGTGCAAGGACCCCTTTCATCCTTGTTCAAACACCCTCCTCGTGCAAGGTCCCCGTCAAAAAAGCCCCCTCATTCTCATGCAAGGACCCCCCTCGTCCTCGTGCAAGGCCCCCTCGTCCTCGTACAAGGCCCTATCGTCCTCGTGCAAGGACCCCATCGTCCTCGTGCAAGGACCCCGTCGTGCAAGCCCCCTCGTCCTTGTGCAAGGACCCCCTCGTTCTTGTGCAAGGACCTTCCCCATCCTCGTGCAAGGCTCCCATCGTCCTCGAGCAAGGCCCCATCGTCCTCGTGCAAGGACCCCGTCGTGCAAGGTCCCCCTCGTGCAAGGTCCCCTCGTTCTCCTGCAAGGTCCTCCCTTGTCCTCGTGCAAGGACCCTACTTGTCCTCGTGCAAAGACCCCCCTCGTGCAAGACCCCCTTGTTTTAATGCAAGGACCCCCCTCGTCCTCGTGCAAGGGACTTCCTCGTGCAAGTACCCCCCTCGTCCTCGTGCAAGGGACTTCCTCGTGCACGGACTCCACTTGTCCTCGTGCAAGGACCCCACTTGTCCTCGTGCAAGGACCCCCCTCGTGCAAGGCCCCCCTCGTTCTTGTGCAAGGACCTTCCCCATCCTCGTGCAAAGCTCTCATCGTCCTTAAGCAAGGCCCCATCGTCCTCGTGCAAGGACCCCGCCGTGCAAGGCCCCCCTCGTCCTCGTGCAAGGACCACATCGTCCTCGTGCAAGGACCTCCTCGTGCAAGCCCCCTCGTCCTCGTGCAAGGACCCCCTCGTTCTTGTGCAAGGACCTCCCTCATCCTCGCGCGAGGACCCTCCTCGTGCGAGGACACCCCTCGTCCTCGTGCAAGGACACCCTCGTTCTTGTGCAAGGACCTTCCCCATCCTCGTGCAAGGTTCCCATCATACTCGAGCAAGGCCCCATCGTCCTCGTGCAAGGATCCCGTCGTGCAAGGCCCCCTCGTCCTCGTGCAAGGACCCCCTCGTTCTTGTGCGAGGAACTTCTCCATCCTCGTGCAAGGCTCCCATCGTCCTCGTACAAGGCCCCAAAGTCCTCGTGCAAGGACCCCATCGTTCAAGGCCCCCCTCGTCCTCGTGCAAGGACCCCCCTCGTTCTTGTGCAAGGATCTTCCCCATCCGCGTGCAAGGCTCCCATCGTCCTCGTACAAGGCCCCATCATCTTCTTGCAAGGCCCCATCGTCCTCGTGCAAGGACCCCGTCGTGCAAGGCCCCCTCGTCCTCGTGCAAGGCTCCCCTCGTTCTTGTGCAAGGACCTTCCCCATCCTCGTGCAAGGCTCCCATCGTCATCGAGCAAGGCCCCATCGTCCTTGTGCAAGTACCCTGTCGTGCAAGGCCCCCCTCGTCCTTGTGCAAGGACCCCCTCGTTCTTGTGCAAGGACCTTCCCCATCTTCGTGCAAGGATCCTCCTCGTGCGAGGACACCCCTCGTGCAAGGACCCTCCTCGTCCCCGTGCAAGGGACTTCCTCGTGCAAGGACCGCACTTGTCCTCGTGCAAGGACCCCCCTCGTGCAAGGCCCCCCCTCGTTCTTGTGCAAGGACCTTCCCCATCCTCGTGTAAAGCTCCCATCGTCCTTGAGCAAGGCCCCATCGTCCTCGTGCAAGGACCCCGTCGTGCAAGGCCACCCTCGTCCTCGTGCAAGGACCCCACCGTCCTCGTGCAAGGACCTCCTCGTGCAAGCCCCCTCGTTCTCGTGCAAGGACCCCCTCGTTCTTGTGCAAGGACCTCCCTCATCCTCGTGCGAGGACCCTCCTCGTGCGAGGACACCCTCGTTCTTGTGCAAGGACCTTCCCCATCCTCGTGCAAGGTTCCCATCATACTCGAGCAAGGCCCCATCGTCCTTGTGCAAGGACCCCGTCGTGCAAGGCCCCCCCCCCGTCCTCGTGCAAGGACCCCCTCGTTCTTGTGCGAGGAACTTCTCCATCCTCGTGCAAGGCTCCCATCATCCTCGTACAAGGCCCCAAATTCCTCGTGCAAGGACGCCGTCGTGCAAGGCCCCCTCGTCCTCGTGCAAGGCCCCCCTCGTTATTGTGCAAGGACCTTCCCCATCCTCGTGCAAGGCTCCCATCGTCCTCGAGCAAGGCCCCATTGTCCTTGTGCAAGGACCCTGTCGTGCAAGGCCCCCCTCGTCCTTGTGCAAGGCCCCCCTCGTTCTTGTGCAAGGACCTTCCCCATCCTCGTGCAAGGATCCTCCTCGTGCGAGGACACCCATCGTGCAAGGACCCCCCTCGTCCCCATGCAAGGGACTTCCTCGTGCAAGGACCGCCCTTGTCCTCGTGCAAGGACGCCCTCGTCCTTGTGCAAGGACCCCCCTCGTGCAAGGACACCCTCTCCTTAGTGCAAGGACCCTCTCTTCCTCGTGAAAGGACCCCCTTGCCCTCGTGCAAGAGCGTCCTCGTCCTCGTGCAAGCCCCCCATGTTCTCGTGCAAGCCCCCTAATCATCGTGCAAGGTCCCCCTAATCCTCGTGCAAGCCCCTCTTCCTCGTGCAAGGCCCCCATCGTCCTCGTGCAAGCACCCATCGTCCTCGTGCAAGGGCCCCGTCTTGCAAGGCCCCCTCGTTCTTGTGCAAGGACACCCTCGTTCTTGTGCAAGGACCTTCCCCATCCTCGTGCAAGGTTCCCATCATACTCGAGCAAGGCCCCATCGTCCTCGTGCAAGGACCCCGTCGTGCAAGTCCCCCTCGTCCTCGTGCAAGGACCCCCTCGTTCTTGTGCAAGGACCTCCCTCGTCCTCGTGCGAGGACCCTCCTCTTGCGAGGACACCCCTCGTGCATGGAACCCCATTTGTCCTCGTGCAAGGACCTCCTCGTTGTCGTGCAAGGATCCCCCTCGTGCAAGAACCCCCTTCGGCCTCATGGAAGGACCCTCCTCGTGCAATGACACCCCTCGTCCTCTTTCAAGGACACCCTCGTGCAAGAACCCCTCATTCTCGTGCAAGGACCTCCTCGTCCTTGTGCAAGGACACCCCTCGTGCAAGGACCCCCTCGTGCAAGGTCCCCTCGTTCTCATGCAAGGACCTCCCTTGTCCTCGTGCAAGGACCCTACTTGTCCTCGTGCAAAGACCCCCCTCGTGCAAGACCCCCTTGTTTTAATGCAAGGACCCCCCTCGTCCTCGTGCAAGGGACTTCCTCGTGCAAGGACCCCCCTCGTCCTCGTGCAAGGGACTTCTTCGTGCACGGACCCCACTTGTCCTCGTGCAAGGACCCCACTTGTCCTCGTGCAAGGACCCCCCTCGTGCAAGGCCCCCCCTCGTTCTTGTGCAAGGACCTTCCCCATCCGCGTGCAAGGCTCCCATCGTCCTCGTACAAGGACCCATCGTCTTCTTGCAAGGCCCCATCGTCCTCGTGCAAGGACCCCGTCGTGCAAGGCCCCCTCGTCCTCGTGCAAGGCCCCCCTCGTTCTTGTGCAAGGACCTTCCCCATCCTCGTGCAAGGCTCCCATCGTCCTCGAGCAAGGCCCCATCGTCCTTGTGCAAGGACCCTGTCGTGCAAGGCCCCCCTCGTCCTTGTGCAAGGACCCCCTCGTTCTTGTGCAAGGACCTTCCCCATCGTCGTGCAAGGATCCTCCTCATGCGAGGACACCCCTCGTGCAAGGACCCCCCTCGTCCCCGTGCAAGGGACTTCCTCGTGCAAGGACCGCACTTGTCCTCGTGCAAGGACCCCCTCGTCCTTGTGCAAGGAACCCCCTCGTGCAAGGACACCCTCTCCCTAGTGCAAGGACCCCCTCTTCCTCGTGAAAGGACCCCCTTGCCCTCGTGCAAGAGCTTCCTCGTCCTCGTGCAAGCCCCCCATGTTCTCGTGCAAGCCCCCCCAATCATCGTGCAAGGTCCCCCCAATCCTCGTGCAAGGACCCCATCTTCCTCGTGCAAGGCCCCCCTTGCCCTCGTTCAAGGCCCCCCCTAGTGCAAGAACACCCCTCGTTCTCGTACAAGGACCCCCTCAACCTTGTTCAAAGAGCCTCCTCGTGCAAGGACCCCGTCGTGCAAGGTCCCCTCGTTCTCATGCAAGGACCCCCGTAGTCCTCGTGCAAGGACCACCCCTAGTGCAAGCCCCCTCGTCCTCGTGCAAGCCCCTCGTCCTCGTGCAAGGCCCCCATCGTCCTCGTGCAAGGACCCATCGTCCTCGTGCAAGTGCCCCGTCGTGCAAGGCCCCCTCGTTCTTGTGCAAGTACCTCCCTCATCCTCGTGGAAGGACCCTCCGCGTGCGAGGACACCCCTCGTGCAAGGACCCCTTTCATCCTTGTTCAAACACCCTCCTCGTGCAAGGTCCCCGTCAAAAAAGCCCCCTCATTCTCATGCAAGGACCCCCCTCGTCCTCGTGCAAGGCCCCCTCGTCCTCGTACAAGGCCCTATCGTCCTCGTGCAAGGACCCCATCGTCCTCGTGCAAGGACCCCGTCGTGCAAGCCCCCTCGTCCTTGTGCAAGGACCCCCTCGTTCTTGTGCAAGGAACTTCCCCATCCTCGTGCAAGGCTCCTATCGTCCTCGAGCAAGGCCCCATCGTCCTCGTGCAAGGACCCCGTCGTGCAAGGTCCCCCTCGTGCAAGGTCCCCTCGTTCTCATGCAAGGTCCTCCCTTGTCCTCGTGCAAGGACCCTACTTGTCCTCGTGCAAAGACCCCCCTCGTGCAAGACCCCCTTGTTTTAATGCAAGGACCCCCCTCGTCCTCGTACAAGGGACTTCCTCGTGCACGGACTCCACTTGTCCTCGTGCAAGGACCCCACTTGTCCTCGTGCAAGGACCCCCCTCGTGCAAGGCCCCCCTCGTTCTTGTGCAAGGACCTTCCCCATCCTCGTGCAAAGCTCCCATCGTCCTTAAGCAAGGCCCCATCGTCCTCGTGCAAGGACCCCGTCGTGCAAGGCCCCCCTCGTCCTCGTGCAAGGACCACATCGTCCTCGTGCAAGGACCTCCTCGTGCAAGCCCCCTCGTCCTCGTGCAAGGACCCCCTCGTTCTTGTGCAAGGACCTCCCTCATCCTCGTGCGAGGACCCTCCTCGTGCGAGGACACCCCTCGTCCTCGTGCAAAAACACCCTCGTTCTTGTGCAAGGACCTTCCCCATCCTCGTGCAAGGTTCCCATCATACTCGAGCAAGGCCCCATCGTCCTCGTGCAAGGATCCCGTCGTGCAAGGCCCCCTCGTCCTCGTGCAAGGACCCCCTCGTTCTTGTGCGAGGAACTTCTCCATCCTCGTGCAAGGCTCCCATCGTCCTCGTACAAGGCCCCAAAGTCCTCGTGCAAGGACCCCATCGTTCAAGGCCCCCCTCGTCCTCGTGCAAGGACCCCCCTCGTTCTTGTGCAAGGATCTTCCCCATCCGCGTGCAAGGCTCCCATCGTCCTCGTACAAGGCCCCATCATCTTCTTGCAAGGCCCCATCGTCCTCGTGCAAGGACCCCGCCGTGCAAGGCCCCCTCGTCCTCGTGCAAGGCTCCCCTCGTTCTTGTGCAAGGACCTTCCCCATCCTCGTGCAAGGCTCCCATCGTCATCGAGCAAGGCCCCATCGTCCTTGTGCAAGTACCCTGTCGTGCAAGGCCCCCCTCGTCCTTGTGCAAGGACCCCCTCGTTCTTGTGCAAGGACCTTCCCCATCTTCGTGCAAGGATCCTCCTCGTGCGAGGACACCCCTCGTGCAAGGACCCCCCTCGTCCCCGTGCAAGGGACTTCCTCGTGCAAGGACCGCACTTTTCCTCGTGCAAGGACCCCCTCGTCCTTGTGCAAGGACCCCCCTCGTGCAAGGACACCCTCTCCCTAGTGCAAGGACCCCCTCTTCCTCGTGAAAGGACCCCCTTGCCCTCGTGCATGAGCTTCCTCGTCCTCGTGCAAGCCCCCCCATGTTCTCGTGCAAGCCCCCCTAATCATCGTGCAAGGTCCCCCTAATCCTCGTGCAAGGACCCCCTCTTCCTCGTGCAAGGCCCCCCTTGCCCTCGTTCAAGGCCCCCCCTAGTGCACGAACACCCCTCGTTCTCGTACAAGGACCCCCTCAACCTTGTTCAAAGAGCCTCCTCGTGCAAGGACCCCGTCGTGCAAGGTCCCCTCGTTCTCATGCAAGGACCCCCGTAGTCCTCGTGCAAGGACCACCCCTAGTGCAAGCCCCCTCGTCCTCGTGCAAGGCCCCCATCGTCCTCGTGCAAGGGCCCCGTCGTGCAAGGGCCCCGTCGTTCAAGGCCCCCTCGTTCTTGTGCAAGGACCTCCCTCATCCTCGTGCAAGGACCCTCCGCGTGCGAGGACACCCCTCGTGCAAGGACCCCCCTCATCCTTGTTCAAACACCCTCCTCGTGCAAGGACCCCGTCATAAAAGCCCCCTCATTCTCATTCAAGGACCCCCCTCGTCCTCGTGCAAGGCCCCCTCGTCCTCGTACAAGGCCCTATCGTCCTCGTGCAAGGACCCCATCGTCCTCGTGCAAGGACCCCGTCGTGCAAGCCCCTTGTCCTTGTGCAAGGACCCCCTCGTTCTTGTGCAAGGACCTTCCCCATCCTCGTGCAAGGCTCCCATCGTCCTCGAGCAAGGCCCCATCGTCCTCGTGCAAGGACCCCGTCGTGCAAGGTTCCCCTATTCCTAGTGCAAGGACCCCCTCGTTCTTGTGCAAGGACCTCCCTCGTCTTCGTGCGAGGACCCTCCTCTTGCGAGGACACCCCTCGTGCAAGGAACCCCATTTGTCCTCGTGCAAGGACCTCCTCGTTGTCGTGCAAGGATCCCCCTCGTGCAAGAACCCCCTTCGGCCTCATGGAAGGACCCTCCTCGTGCAATGACACCCCTCGTCCTCTTGCAAGGACACCCTCGTACAAGAACCCCTCATTCTCGTGCAAGGACCTCCTCGTCCTTGTGCAAGGACACCCCTCGTGCAAGGACCCCCTCGTGCAAGGTCCCCTCGTTCTCATGCAAGGACCTCCCTTGTCCTCGTGCAAGGACCCTACTTGTCCTCGTGCAAAGACCCCCCTCGTGCAAGACCCCCTTGTTTTAATGCAAGGACCCCCCTCGTCCTCGTGCAAGGTACTTCCTCGTGCAAGGACGCCCTCGTCCTTGTGCAAGGACCCCCCTCGTGCAAGGACACTCTCTCTCTAGTGCAAGGACCCTCTCTTCCTCGTGAAAGGCCCCCCTTGCCCTCGTGCAAGAGCTTCCTCGTCCTCGTGCAAGCCCCCCAATGTTCTCGTGCAAGACCCCCTAATCATCGTGCAAGGTCCCCCTAATCCTCGTGCAAGGCCCCCCCTTGCCCTCGTTCAAGGCCCCCTCTAGTGCAAGAACACCCCTCGTTCTCGTACAAGGACCCCCTCAACCTTGTTCAAAGAGCCTCCTCGTGCAAGGACCCCGTCGTGCAAGGTCCCCTCGTTCTCATGCAAGGACCCCCGTAGTCCTCGTGCAAGGACCACACGTAGTGCAAGCCCCTCGTCCTCGTGCAAGCCCCTCGTCCTCGTGCAAGGCCCCCATCGTCCTCGTGCAAGGACCCATCGTCCTCGTGCAAGGGCCTCGTCGTGCAAGGCCCCCTCGTTCTTGTGCAAGGACCTCCCTCATCCTCGTGCAAGGACCCTCCGCGTGCGAGGACACCCCTCGTGCAAGGATCCCCCTCATCCTTGTTCAAACACCCTCCTCGTGCAAGGACCCCGTCATAAAAGCCCCCTCATTCTCATGCAAGGACCACCCTCGTCCTCGTGCAAGGCCCCCTCGTCCTCGTACAAGGCCCTATCGTCCTCGTGCAAGGACCCCATCGTCCTCGTGCAAGGACCCCGTCGTGCAAGCCCCTCGTCCTTGTGCAAGGACCCCCTCGTTCTTGTGCAAGGACCTTCCCCATCCTCGTGCAAGGATCCTCCTCGTGCGAGGACGTCCCTCGTGCAAGGACCCCCCTCGTCCCCGTGCAAGGGACTTCCTCGTGCAAGGACCGCACTTGTCCTCGTGCAAGGACCCCCTCGTCCTTGTGCAAGGAACCCCCTCGTGCAAGGACACCCTCTCCCTAGTGCAAGGACCCCCTCTTCCTCGTGAAAGGACCCCCTTGCCCCCGTGCAAGAGCTTCCTCGTCCTCGTGCAAGCCCCCCCATGTTCTCGTGCAAGCCCCCCCAATCATCGTGCAAGGTCCCCCTAATCCTCGTGCAAGGACCCCCTCTTCCTCGTGCAAGGCCCCCCTTGCCCTCGTTCAAGGCCCCCCCTAGTGCAAGAACACCCCTCGTTCTCGTACAAGGACCCCCTCAACCTTGTTCAAAGAGCCTCCTCGTGCAAGGACCCCATCGTGCAAGGTCCCCTCGATCTCATGCAAGGACCCCCGTAGTCCTCGTGCAAGGACCACCCCTAGTGCAAGCCCCCTCGTCCTCGTGCAAGCCCCTCGTCCTCGTGCAAGGGCCCCCATCGTCCTCGTGCAAGGACCCATCGTCCTCGTGCAAGGGCCCCGTCGTGCAAGGCCCCCTCGTTCTTGTGCAAGGACACCCTCGTTCTTGTGCAAGGACCTTCCCCATCCTCGTGCAAGGTTCCCATCATACTCGAGCAAGGCCCCATCGTCCTCGTGCAAGGATCCCGTCGTGCAAGGCCCCCTCGTCCTCGTGCAAGGACCCCCTCGTTCTTGTGCGAGGAACTTCTCCATCCTCGTGCAAGGCTCCCATCGTCCTCGTACAAGGCCCCAAAGTCCTCGTGCAAGGACCCCATCGTTCAAGGCCCCCCTCGTCCTCGTGCAAGGACCCCCCTCGTTCTTGTGCAAGGATCTTCCCCATCCGCGTGCAAGGCTCCCATCGTCCTCGTACAAGGCCCCATCATCTTCTTGCAAGGCCCCATCGTCCTCGTGCAAGGACCCCGTCGTGCAAGGCCCCCTCGTCCTCGTGCAAGGCTCCCCTCGTTCTTGTGCAAGGACCTTCCCCATCCTCGTGCAAGGCTCCCATCGTCATCGAGCAAGGCCCCATCGTCCTTGTGCAAGTACCCTGTCGTGCAAGGCCCCCCTCGTCCTTGTGCAAGGACCCCCTCGTTCTTGTGCAAGGACCTTCCCCATCTTCGTGCAAGGATCCTCCTCGTGCGAGGACACCCCTCGTGCAAGGACCCCCCTCGTCCCCGTGCAAGGGACTTCCTCGTGCAAGGACCGCACTTTTCCTCGTGCAAGGACCCCCTCGTCCTTGTGCAAGGACCCCCCTCGTGCAAGGACACCCTCTCCCTAGTGCAAGGACCCCCTCTTCCTCGTGAAAGGACCCCCTTGCCCTCGTGCAAGAGCTTCCTCGTCCTCGTGCAAGCCCCCCCCATGTTCTCGTGCAAGCCCCCCTAATCATCGTGCAAGGTCCCCCTAATCCTCGTGCAAGGACCCCCTCTTCCTCGTGCAAGGCCCCCCTTGCCCTCGTTCAAGGCCCCCCCTAGTGCACGAACACCCCTCGTTCTCATACAAGGACCCCCTCAACCTTGTTCAAAGAGCCTCCTCGTGCAAGGACCCCGTCGTGCAAGGTCCCCTCGTTCTCATGCAAGGACCCCCGTAGTCCTCGTGCAAGGACCACCCCTAGTGCAAGCCCCCTCGTCCTCGTGCAAGGCCCCCATCGTCCTCGTGCAAGGGCCCCGTCGTGCAAGGGCCCCGTCGTGCAAGGCCCCCTCGTTCTTGTGCAAGGACCTCCCTCATCCTCGTGCAAGGACCCTCCGCGTGCGAGGACACCCCTCGTGCAAGGACCCCCCTCATCCTTGTTCAAACACCCTCCTCGTGCAAGGACCCCGTCATAAAAGCCCCCTCATTCTCATGCAAGGACCCCCCTCGTCCTCGTGCAAGGCCCCCTCGTCCTCGTACAAGGCCCTATCGTCCTCGTGCAAGGACCCCATCGTCCTCGTGCAAGGACCCCGTCGTGCAAGCCCCTTGTCCTTGTGCAAGGACCCCCTCGTTCTTGTGCAAGGACCTTCCCCATCCTCGTGCAAAGCTCCCATCGTCCTTGAGCAAGGTCCCATCTTCCTCGTGCAAGGACCCCGTCGTGCAAGGCCCCCCTCGTCCTCGTGCAAGGACCCCATCGTCCTCGTGCAAGGACCCCCTCGTGCAAGCCCCTCGTCCTCGTGCAAGGACCCCCTCGTTCTTGTGCAAGGACCTCCCTCGTCCTCGTGCGAGGACCCTCCTCTTGCGAGGACACCCCTCGTGCATGGAACCCCATTTGTCCTCGTGCAAGGACCTCCTCGTTGTCGTGCAAGGATCCCCCTCGTGCAAGAACCCCCTTCGGCCTCATGGAAGGACCCTCCTCGTGCAATGACACCCCTCGTCCTCTTTCAAGGACACCCTCGTGCAAGAACCCCTCATTCTCGTGCAAGGACCTCCTCGTCCTTGTGCAAGGACACCCCTCGTGCAAGGACCCCCTCGTGCAAGGTCCCCTCGTTCTCATGCAAGGACCTCCCTTGTCCTCGTGCAAGGACCCTACTTGTCCTCGTGCAAAGACCCCCCTCGTGCAAGACCCCCTTGTTTTAATGCAAGGACCCCCCTCGTCCTCGTGCAAGGGACTTCCTCGTGCAAGGACCCCCCTCGTCCTCGTGCAAGGGACTTCTTCGTGCACGGACCCCACTTGTCCTCGTGCAAGGACCCCACTTGTCCTCGTGCAAGGACCCCCCTCGTGCAAGGCCCCCCCTCGTTCTTGTGCAAGGACCTTCCCCATCCGCGTGCAAGGCTCCCATCGTCCTCGTACAAGGCCCCATCGTCTTCTTGCAAGGCCCCATCGTCCTCGTGCAAGGAGCCCGTCGTGCATGGCCCCCTCGTCCTCGTGAAAGGCCCCCCTCGTTCTTGTGCAAGGACCTTCCCCATCCTCGTGCAAGGTTCCCATCATACAAGAGCAAGGCCCCATCGTCCTCGTGCAAGGACCCCGTCGTGCAAGGCCCCCTCGTCCTCGTGCAAGGACCCCCTCGTTCTTGTGCAAGGAACTTCTCCATCCTCGTGCAAGGCTCCTATCGTCCTCGTACAAGGCCCCAAAGTCCTCGTGCAAGGACCCCATCATGCAAGGACACCCTCGTCCTCGTGCAAGGACCCCCCTTGTTCTTGTGCAAGGATCTTCCCCATCCGCGTGCAAGGCTCCCATCGTCCTCGTACAAGGCCCCATCGTCTTCTTGCAAGGCCCCATCGTCCTCGTGCAAGGAGCCCGTCGTGCATGGCCCCCTCGTCCTCGTGAAAGGCCCCCCTCGTTCTTGTGCAAGGACCTTCCCCATCCTCGTGCAAGGCTCCCACCGTCCTCGAGCAAGGCCCCATCGTCCTTGTGCAAGGACCCTGTCGTGCAAGGCCCCCCTCGTCCTTGTGTAAGGACCCCCTCGTTCTTGTGCAAGGACCTTCCCCATCCTCGTGCAAGGATCCTCCTCGTGCGAGGACACCCCTCGTGCAAGGACCCCCCTCGTCCCCGTGCAAGGGACTTCCTCGTGCAAGGACCGCACTTTTCCTCGTGCAAGGACCCCCTCGTCCTTGTGCAAGGACCCCCCTCGTGCAAGGACACCCTCTCCCTAGTGCAAGGACCCCCTCTTCCTCGTGAAAGGACCCCCTTGTCCTCGTGCAAGAGCTTCCTCGTCCTCGTGCAAGCCCCCCCATGTTCTCGTGCAAGCCCCCCTAATCATCGTGCAAGGTCCCCCTAATCCTCGTGCAAGGACCCCCTCTTCCTCGTGCAAGGCCCCCCTTGCCCTCGTTCAAGGCCCCCCCTAGTGCAAGAACACCCCTCGTTCTCGTACAAGGACCCCCTCAACCTTGTTCAAAGAGCCTCCTCGTGCAAGGACCCCGTCGTGCAAGGTCCCCTCGTTCTCATGCAAGGACCCCCGTAGTCCTCGTGCAAGGACCACCCCTAGTGCAAGCCCCCTCGTCCTCGTGCAAGCCCCTCGTCCTCGTGCAAGGCCCCCATCGTCCTCGTGCAAGGACCCATCGTCCTCGTGCAAGGGCCCCGTCGTGCGAGGCCCCCTCGTTCTTGTGCAAGTACCTCCCTCATCCTCGTGCAAGGACCCTCCGCGTGCGAGGACACCCCTCGTGCAAGGACCCCTTTCATCCTTGTTCAAACACCCTCCTCGTGCAAGGTCCCCGTCAAAAAAGCCCCCTCATTCTCATGCAAGGACCCCCCTCGTCCTCGTGCAAGGCCCCCTCGTCCTCGTACAAGGCCCTATCGTCCTCGTGCAAGGACCCCATCGTCCTCGTGCAAGGACCCCGTCGTGCAAGCCCCCTCGTCCTTGTGCAAGGACCCCCTCGTTCTTGTGCAAGGACCTTCCCCATCCTCGTGCAAGGCTCCCATCGTCCTCGAGCAAGGCCCCATCGTCCTCGTGCAAGGACCCCGTCGTGCAAGGTCCCCCTCGTGCAAGGTCCCCTCGTTCTCATGCAAGGTCCTCCCTTGTCCTCGTGCAAGGACCCTACTTGTCCTCGTGCAAAGACCCCCCTCGTGCAAGACCCCCTTGTTTTAATGCAAGGACCCCCCTCGTCCTCGTGCAAGGGACTTCCTCGTGCAAGTACCCCCCTCGTCCTCGTGCAAGGGACTTCCTCGTGCACGGACTCCACTTGTCCTCGTGCAAGGACCCCACTTGTCCTCGTGCAAGGACCCCCCTCGTGCAAGGCCGCCCTCGTTCTTGTGCAAGGACCTTCCCCATCCTCGTGCAAAGCTCCCATCGTCCTTAAGCAAGGCCCCATCGTCCTCGTGCAAGGACCCCGTCGTGCAAGGCCCCCCTCGTCCTCGTGCAAGGACCACATCGTCCTCGTGCAAGGACCTCCTCGTGCAAGCCCCCTCGTCCTCGTGCAAGGACCCCCTCGTTCTTGTGCAAGGACCTCCCTCATCCTCGTGCGAGGACCCTCCTCGTGCGAGGACACCCCTCGTCCTCGTGCAAGGACACCCTCGTTCTTGTGCAAGGACCTTCCCCATCCTCGTGCAAGGTTCCCATCATACTCGAGCAAGGCCCCATCGTCCTCGTGCAAGGACCCCCTCGTTCTTGTGCGAGGAACTTCTCCATCCTCGTGCAAGGCTCCCATCGTCCTCGTACAAGGCCCCAAAGTCCTCGTGCAAGGACCCCATCGTTCAAGGCCCCCTCGTCCTCGTGCAAGGAACCCCCTCGTGCAAGGACACCCTCTCCCTAGTGCAAGGACCCCCTCTTCCTCGTGAAAGGACCCCCTTGCCCTCGTGCAAGAGCTTCCTCGTCCTCGTGCAAGCCCCCCATGTTCTCGTGCAAGCCCCCCAATCATCGTGCAAGGTCCCCCTAATCCTCGTGCAAGGACCCCCTCTTCCTCGTGCAAGGCCCCCCTTGCCCTCGTTCAAGGCACCCCCTAGTGCAAGAACACCCCTCGTTCTCGTACAAGGACCCCCTCAACCTTGTTCAAAGAGCCTCCTCGTGCAAGGACCCCGTCGTGCAAGGTCCCCTCGATCTCATGCAAGGACCCCCGTAGTCCTCGTGCAAGGACCACCCCTAGTGCAAGCCCCCTCGTCCTCGTGCAAGCCCCTCGTCCTCGTGCAAGGCCCCCATCGTCCTTGTGCAAGGACCCATCGTCCTCGTGCAAGGGCCCCGTCGTGCAAGGCCCCCTCGTTCTTGTGCAAGGACACCCTCGTTCTTGTGCAAGGACCTTCCCCATCCTCGTGCAAGGTTCCCATCATACTCGAGGAAGGCCCCATCGTCCTCGTGCAAGGACCCCGTCGTGCAAGGCCCCCTCGTCCTCGTGCAAAGACTCCCTCGTTCTTGTGCAAGGAACTTCTCCATCCTCGTGCAAGGCTCCTATCGTCCTCGTACAAGGCCCCAAAGTCCTCGTGCAAGGACCCCATCATGCAAGGACC
>JAUMJL010001905.1:0-22273 GCA_033558185.1 Dromococcyx pavoninus
CCAAGCAGTTCCGCAAGGGTTATCGCCTCGCCCCGCTCCGCCCGCTGGGCTGCCCGCGCGCGCGCTCCCGCTCCGCCCCCTACCCCCCTCTCACCCCCCCCCCCCGCCATGCGCTCGGCGTTCCACGCGGAGCGGCGCGCGCCGCTGTCTCCTGCCCGGGTGGGCGGGGGCGCGCGGCCCATCGCGCGCGCGGCCGGGAGGGGTGACGGTGGAGGGTCGGTCCCCGCGCGGGGGAAGGGGCGGCGGGGAAGGCAGTCGCGAGCGCGGTCACGAGCGCGCGCGCACTTCCCCCGGCACCTGTGCGGGCGCCACGCGGTGAGCGCGCGCGGGCATCGGGCGGGCGGGTGCGGTTCCCACGGCGCGCAGGTGGCACAAAGGGGGACCCCGGAGAGAGGGAAGTCCCACCCTGCCGGGGGGGGGGGAGGGGAAGAGGGGACACGGAGGAAACAAAGCCACGCAGACAAAGGGAGGGGAGAGCGGCGCTTTGAATCATGGAATGGTTTGGGTTGGAAGGAACCTTAGAACTCATCCAATGTCATCCCCCCTGTCGTGGACAGTGACAGCTGCCAGTAGGTCAGGCTGCTCAAAGCCCCATCTAACTTGAACACCTTCAAGGAGGGGGCATCCAGGACTGGCTCTGGGCAACCTGTGCCAGTGTCTCACCACCCTCACAGGAAAAAAAAAAAATTCTTCCTGATATATTACTTAAGTCTCCCCTCTTTAGAGCTTAAAACCTGCACTCCTGATAAAGGGCCCCTCCCCAGCTTTCCTGCAGGCCCACTTTAAGTACTAGGAGGTCTTCCCATGGCCTTCTCCAGGCTGAACAACCCCAAATCTCTCAGCCTGTCCTCGTGGCAGAGGTGCTACAGCCTTCGATCATCTGCATGGCCTCCTCTGGACCCGCTCCAACAGATCCATGTCCCTCTTGTGCTGTCTGTGTTTGCCCCACGATTGGGTTTGAGGGTTTTTAAAGCACTGGAAACACACGTCAGTGTCTCTGTGTGTATGGGCTGGCGGCAGCCGCACAAAGGGAGGTGGGAGGCGCCAGGCGACATTCCCGCTAGGGACACGGGAGGCGACTTAGCCCCTTCCCGCGGGGCGACCTGGAACTCCCCGTGCGGGACCCCCCACCCGAGCCCTCGCCCTCCCTCGCCCAGCCGGGAGCACTTTTGCGAGCGGAACGGGAATTTCCCTCCTTGGCTGCGGGAAGCGCCGGCTTGGAACAGCCGCGGGCGGGGAGTCAGCGGCGTTCCGAAATCCCACAGCATTCTCGGCGAAGGAGACGAGCCACCCTCGATTGATAGAATCCCCAGCCTCCCTTGGATGACCTCGTTTCGGTCCCACCGCGGCGCTGCCAGGTGCAGGTCCCTCCCCGGGGATCCTTGTGGCACACCTGAATTCCAGCTCCTACCACGTCTCGCTTCCACAGCTCACACACACAGAGCGGGAGGCTGGAGAGCAGCCCTGTGGAGAGGGTCCTGGGAGTTCTAGTCAAAGGAAAATTGAACATGGGCTAACAGTGTGCCCTGACAGCCAAGGGGGCAACCGTGTCCTGGGGTGCATCCAGCACAGCGCCGCCAGCTGATGGAGGGAGGTGATTTGTCCTGCTCTGCTGCTCACTGGTGCGGCACCACCTCGAGTACTGTCTGCAGTTCTGGGCCCCACAGTATAAAAGCTACTGGAGTGTCCAGAGGAGGCCACAAGTTGATGAAGGGTCTAGAGACAAAATTGTCTGAGGAGCGGCTGAAGTCACTTGGTCTTTCAGCCTGGAGAAGAGGAGGGTGAGGGGGCACTTTATAGTCATTTACTGCTTCCTCACAAGGGAAGGAGTAGGGGCAGGCAGTGATCCCTTCTCTCTGGTGACCAATGATAGGACTCGAGGGAATGGCAGGAAGATGTGCTAGGGGAGGGTTAGGCTTGGTATTAGGAAAAGGTTCTTCACTCAGAGAGTGGTGGAGCACTGGAACAACTCCCTAGGGAAGCAGTCACAGTGCCAAGCCTGACAATATTCAAGAAACATTTGGACAATGCCTTCATACACACGGTGTGAATGTTTTGATTGTCCTATGCAGGGACAGGAGTTGGACTCGATGATCCTTGTGGGTCCCTTCCAACTCAAGTCATTCTGTGATACCTGTAACTCCAGATAAAGACAGGAAAATGAAGGCAGGGAGGCGCATAGAGGGTTTCTCACCTCCTTAAAGGCAGCTCAGTGACAGGCTGGCCAACTACTACCCTGTCAAACACTGAACGCATACAAACACAAACATTGAGATGTATCTCCAGTGCTTTAAAAACTCTTAAACCTAGTGGTGGGGCAAGCACAGACAGCACAGGAAGGATATGGATCATTTGGGTCAAGTACAGAGGAGGGCCATGAAGATGATCAGAGGGCTGGATCACCTCTGCTGTTAAGACAGGTTGAGAGAGTTGGCGTTGTTCAGCCTGGAGAAGAGAAGGCTCTGGGAAGACCTTATAGCAACACTCCAGTACTTAAAGTGGGCCTGCAGGAAAGCTGTGGAGGGGCTCTTTACAAGAGAGTGTAGTGATAGGATGAGGGGTGATGGTTTTAAACTGAAAAGAGGGGAGATTCAGATTAGATATGAAGAAGAAATTGTTTCCTGTGAAAGTGGTGAGGCACTGACACAGGCTGCCCAGGGAAGCTGTAGATGCCCCACGCCTGGAAGTGTTCCAAGACCAGGCTGGATGAGGCTATGAGCAACCTGACCTACTGGGAAGTGTCCCTGCCCATGGCAGGGGGTTGGAACTGAATGATCTTTGGGGGTCCCTTCCAGCCCAAACCATTCTACGGTTCTGTGATTATAGAGCCAGTTCACTGTCAACAAATACTCACATGCTGGTATGTGAGTATGTGAAACATGCAACTGGTATTCAGGAAGTAAAGAAAAATCTCTTCAAGTACTTGATGGAATAAAACTTCATTAAAAACTGAACCACCCCACAGGTTAGCCCAAAACAGTAACAAAATACAAAGTGGCTGTACTCTGTTCAAATATTGCACCTAATCTGTAATTTGAAACTGTCATTAAAAATAATTGTTACTCAAAATTTCCACCATATTACTTTTTTTAAATGATTTTTTCTGAAAAGGTATTAGTAAAAGGAAAGCAGGGGTTTTTTTGTGAAAACTTGTGTGGGATTTTTAATCATACACTTTATAAATTTTTGAAGGGTGCAAAATATTCACTTTTTTATAATTTCCTGGGAAATGAGAGTAATATCCTCAAAAACAGATTTGGAGAGCATTTTTCAGTGAAAATACTGCACCTAAACAGGTTATTTTTAGGCATTTACAGAAGGTGTTCCAGTGAGTTGTTTACAATACAGATGTGAGCCAGAGCAATATCTAAATTTCATAAATGGATTTGTTCTCTGGAACTAATGAAAACAGTGAAATATGTTCCATTAAAATTCTCACTCAGTGGATCCAGCTAGCTAAAGGTGGCAAAGTGAGAAAGTAATTCTTGCCTTTTAGGCACATTTTTAGAGGGAAAACTTTTTATGCTCTTTCCATTTCCTCCATAAAACTGAAGTAAAAACAATAAGAGGATGAAGATAAATGCAGGGAACAGTTTTGCACCCTTATTTAAAATCACAGCTGAGTCAGAGTTGATCTTTTGAAATTTTATGTAGAAAGGAGCAGAGTCTGATATGCAGTTCCTCTAAATATAGCTGAGTTATTAGCCCTGATATCAGTAGAAGAAAGACAAGTGTGATATGCCCAGGAAAAGATCCATGATATGAGTTTTCTTTTTTCTTTTAAATGATGTAGAACATCTGTTGAAAAATACCTTGCCAAGAACATTTGCAGGCACTTACCTGGTGACTTGGATTTACAAAAGGAGTTTCACTGCATGTGTCTGATAGTTTGATAGCTTCTCACCGTAGTGAAATTTGTATTGATTCCTAAGTTTTCCTGTAATGTAAAACCCCTGCCTACTTCTAGTCCAATTGTGACAACTGTAGAGCCACAGCTGGACATCTGAGCTTCCTTAGCATATCCATAGGAAAACCAGCAATTACAACAGGACCAACTACAGAGTCGCAAAGATAAAGCAGTGAAAAATAAATTTAATTTGACCATAAGATTAAAGTAATTTTTGCTTTTGGGCTACTAACATACAGCTAAAATACCCTAAACAAAGAATGAAAATGTAGGAGACAACAGGAATAATAGACATCATAGAAACTGAAGGTAGTAAGATGGCATGGCATTAGCCTTTCCTGAGTGGGAAATCACGTGGGAAATTTAGGGTCAGCTATGGAAGTGGTTACACCCAAGATGCAAAATACACCATCTACAGCATTAGAGGGTAGATCACTCCGGTCACACAGCAAACATCATCATTTGTAATAACAAAACAAGACCCCTGTGCTACATCTGCCACAGCACGATTCTGAAATGATTCAGCCACACTTGGGGTTTCACAGAACAGTTTTCCAACCTGTTCCTAGCCCTTAGCCTCCTTGATATGGCTGCCAAGTATTAATAAATCTGTATATTATAAGGATACCTAACTTCAGGAAGGGATTGTAGTCTGCAGTTTATTCCATGTAGTGCATAGCTGGCCACTGGTGTATTTGCCCTGCAAGATCTTTGGTAAAATAAGACTATTTGGAGAAATAGCTGTTTAATTAAAATTGTGTTCAGTTTTTTTATTCTATCAATCAGAAGCTCCATGTCATAAGAGATGGGTTGTGTTACAAAACAAGGCCTGTGCCTATTAACAGAAAAATGCATTTCAGTTCTTCTAGTTCTGCAAGATATACGCAACTACACTGGGGACTTCATTGTCACATGAAGCTGTAGGTATTTCCATAAACCCCCAAAGTAACTAGTCTAATTAATGGAAGAAACACTTATTTAAAATTATTAAATGCAGACACATCACCCCAGTTTAAAGTCTGTGGCAAAAAAGTGTAGGCTGCAAGAGCATACTAGAAAGCGTTACCATATCTATACTTGCCTTATCTTTGCATTTTTCCCTTAGCTAATACCCACTACTAGAGTTTGAATGTTGGTCTTAAGTTTTTCTTCTGGCTGTACAAATATCCCGTCATTGCAGCAAGCAGAACACTAATCACTAATCTGTTCCTTTCATCCCAAACCCTTCCCACTTCCTACAGTAGTGCACATAGTATACATGCAAATGTTCCTCTTCCCTGTCTAATCATGTATTCTGCATCACACTACGGATCTATAAAACACAGTATTCATATACAAATAGCTCACAGGCTTACCAAGGGCAAGGGAACTACAGGAAGAGGCTTCCTAATCTGAAGAAAAAAAAAATCCCAAACCTGCTTTATTATTGCTATGGGCACAAAAGTGAGAGTTACGACACAACTACTTCTGCCTTTTCTGTCCTGTTCCCCTAAACATCTGAAACTTTAAAGCTCTTACACAGAGGGGTGTTACCATTAGGTCAGCACCTGGTAAATCTCCATGGAAAGAAGAAGCAATATATTTAGCAAAGAAGTGACAAGAGTTGTCATCAAATAGCACCCAGGGGCTGGGAGGAAACAGATTCCTCCACATCTAATTGTATTCTGCCTTATGAGAAGGACATGTACAAGAGAACTGCAGTGTTCTTCATTGGTATCCATCTTTGAAACATCTCAAAGTCATCTCAGGACAGTAGTGCTATCCTGTCCACTTGCACAGTGCAAGGCAGCCAAGTGCTGAAAGTGTCAATACAGAAGTGACTGCTCTATTTAGATCTTCCTTTGTTCCAGCTACTCATCCAACCCTGCCCTTACATTCCCATACTGTAGTCCCCAGCCATCTCTGTCTGACTAGCAGCCATCAAGATTCCAGTACTTAGCACACTTATAAAAGACGACTGAAGGGTGGAACAAAAGGACCACTGGGATCATCTAACACGACGTGAGTTACGTTGTGCATTAAGCCCTAATCCAAAGGCCAACAACACACCATTAGGTCACAGAATATTCTCCCCCAGGTCTGGGCATCTTTCCCAGGAGAGGACAGCATAACAAGTATAACACAGACATAGTGGCCACTGCTATGTGATGGGACAGGTCACAGGCTGTTCTCCATCTGCAAGGCAAACGTGGACAATACAGCTTGTGTTGCCATGGCTAAGCTCTCATCCACCTTAACTTCTAAACCATGCTCAGCTATTACATGAGACTCTGTGAGCTGGCCCATGCATCAGATCTCAGAGACTGTATTAACTCTTAACAGCATGGATGATTCATTGTCAGTGACCGGGCTCATGTCCCAGGCCTGTTTAGTTGACTGATTGCTCAGAAGGTAAAGTGCCTGATGCAGCAGTTGCAATACACAGCTTTCAGGATAAGGTTCCAGACTACTTAACATGTGACCAAACAACCTAAAAAACATTTCAATCATGAGTGAACCCAAATAACCTTGTGTCTTCAAGGTCATTATAAAAGAACAATGTCCCCACCACCACCCTTTACAATCCTTGCCAGGTACAAGGCAGAAGTGACTACATAAATGCAGCATTTCTGCAGATACCAAGAGCAGACAATACAACCTTTTGGATATGACTGTTTTTTTTTTTTTTAAGTATGCCACACTAAGGGAGTTCTCATTTACAGCACGAGCTCCAGACAAGAGCACAAGGATAAGAAACTATTACTATCAGTACCTCAGGCTCTGCTTGCTGCTTTTCCATAGTCTTCTTTAGGAAGATCTACTCCATATGTTTATATGGGCCTTGAGAGATAGTAAAATTAGATCTTAAGCTAACATAAAGCTTCACCACGTGTGTAAGTGTACCATTTGCAGCTTGTGTAAGAGTAACCACATAGCTTGTCATTGTTTTGCACGTGGCAGTGTGGGCAACATAACCTGTTCTCAAACCTGAACAAATTTGTAATTTAATATGGTACAACTAATACAGCTGCATTATGCTGCTAGAAGAAATAATTTAATTCTTTAGGAAAGCAAAGTTTTAATTTTACCTAGCAACTGGGCACTAGAAAAAATAAATTGCTATTCTGTGATCTGCAGGGGACATATGAAGAACATTGTGCTTTCTGTCTGCTTTTGAAAAATAAACAGTGTCTCTTTGATCCTGTAAAAATATACAGAGTTGTTTTCCTTTTCTTGAAGTTCAGATCTTAAAAGCAGTAGCAAGGAAGAACAATTACAGAGAAGTTTCATTTTGAAAACTTAAATCTATCAGGTAATTAAAAAATGTGTTTATGGCTGGTTAAATACATGGGTGATAAACCCGTGAACTAACTTTTTTAATGATGCTACATTCAAATTAACAAAAACACTTGTAGTAGCTCTTCTGTTCTCCAACTGGAGTTAAATACCAATGGATAGCAATGTTTGGAGGCATGTGTAGAGCAGTAAGAGCAGTCAACCATATGAGCATACACATTTTTACTCCCATCACATCGATTCTTGGTTCCAGCAGGATCAATACAGATACCTGAGCATGGCCATAAAAAAAACCTGTTAAAAATCACTGATGATGGTTAACCGCAGAAGTTTCTAAATTCTTTCATACCCTTTCAGTTCAGGTGCTTTTAGATTTTACTGCCACATCTGCAGCAATAGCTTGAGATTCCTCCCAAGAAAAATTACAAAAAAATTCTGACTCAAGATCTTTTCATGCATAATGAAAGGTAAACATTTGTAGTTTAGTGCCAACATTTATTTGCAACCCCTTTAAGCTTCTATTAAGTGACCAGTCCTCATTAGTAAATTTGATGCATGAAAACTGTTAACCAATTTCAGATCAACAGTATTGATACAGATCTGCTGCAATCCAAAGAGGCAGTAAGCAACATGCAGAAGAATCTTTTGGTCTGAAAATGTTATGGACTTCTCCAGTCTAAGCACACAGTGAAAAAAATTAGAACCTGAAATAAGAAAGGAAGGCTATTGAGGTAGAAACTTTTGTAAGCCTATGCACATTTGATGCAAATACCTTTCAAAAACAAAACATGAGGCATTCCCAGCTTATGAGTTCACCTGCTTTCTGTAGCTCAGTAGAAGTAATACAGATGGGTTCTTCCACCTTCAGGCTGGTGGAAATAGTGCTGATAAAACATTAGCATTTCCTCTCAGGCTCTTTCTAGCTGCTAGTCAGATTGCTTAGCAAGCAGTCTGTGCTCCCCAGCAAAGCCTACCGAGTTCATATTAACATTAAATTCCACTAAAAGTTTCATCCAACCACAGAAAGCAAATATCTTACAGATAACTTTCTGTAGCTTGGCCCAAGACAGAGTGTTGTATATGAAATAAAGACAGCCCAGGAATCTTTTAAAAACTCTTCATCATGCTTCTAGTGGAAGCTCTAGCAAAAGTTCAGAACATTTGCTTCCAGGGCCAGATGCCAATTCTGCTGACACTTATTTTTGCGCTGCTATAGAAAAGGCTATCATCTTCACAGTTCATTTCTGCCTTTTAAATGAAACAGAGGTGCCTGTTTCCTAGCCAGCCTTCAAAATAGTGAAGGAAAGAAGAGCAAGTGTAACAGAGCCCATTTCTACTGAACTGAGATCTTTCTGGACAAGAAAAAGAATTCTTCTGAGAAAACTACACAAAAAGTACAGTTGATTTTTAGTCCTGTTATATTAACTGTAAGTAAGAAACTTACTTAAAATAGTACTCACCATTCACCTTTTCCCAACTCTTATTTTATTGTCTGGACCTTTCCAGCACAGACAACAGAAGTTGGGAAGGAAATATTTCCCTTCCACATCTGAAGCCCAGCTATCTATTCCTGATAGATTTGCAATTTAGCTAATCAGTGACTAATTTGCAGGCTCTGTCCCTGATTTCTGACCAGCAAATAACAGCTGTCAAATCACATCAATTACAGGAACCAGTCTTGTTTTTACAACTCAATAGGAGTTTGAACTTGATTATTAAATTCTTGAGTCTCAAACAGAGAAGAACTTCTCAAACAGAGAAGAGACTTTTTTCTTCCCTGCATGGAAGTTTCATGTACTATTGTGCTTATAGACCTTCTGGGATTCATACTGAATGGATATGTAGTAGCCTCTTGTAATTTTGTATTTTAGCCTCTGTTCTCAGGATGTTTAATGCATAACTCTTTGGGGAAAGCAATATGTGACTAGTACATAAGAGGAGGAATAGGATCTTTCACAAATGGGGAGGATCAGAGCAAGGATTACACAATAGTTTTGGACACCAAGGTCCCAACCTCAGCCCAGAGTAAGACAGGCCAAGTTTCCATAGATGATCTGCTCTATCTATAGAAATGATGAATTCAGGAAAGACCAAACATGCATACCTCTCTCAATTTAAAAATGTTTTCCTAGTTGAAAGTCAGCAATACTTAAAGATTTCCTGGTCACACACCAGTGAAAAAAATCACAACCAGAAGATGCAAACTAACTTTTAGGGAAAAGCAGTAGATAATACCAGGAGGCCAAACACTTTCAGGAGTGCTGCCTCAAAATAACAGAACACTACTTCTTGGTAGAGTGTTTTCTTCTCTCAGGTAGGTGAGGATACAACACTGTCATTTCTGGCAACCATCCTGCTCACTGTCAAGTTTCTTCAACCTAAACCAGAAGCTAAGTGGCTTCTTCCTTTCAAAGTTAGTGCAGTGAGGGAATAGCCATCAGGAAGACAACAGGCCTTATACCACAGCTCACAAATGACATATTGCTCACAAGACCCTCTGCATAACTGTGGTAGAGGCACTTAAAATTTGAACTCAACAGTGTGTCACAGTCTCAGAACTGATGATCTAAGGCCAGAGGCTGGGAGCAGTACAGGGCATTTAATTTCTAAAGGTAGGAAGTTAAGCTGGTGTCACTGCAGAAGATATAGTAGTACTGGACTTCTTATCAGGCAGTAGGGTACTGGTCACCTTCAGTTCTTGATAATTTCAGATCCCCACAAAAACAGGTGAGGTTTCACATCTCTCCAAATTTATGGAACTCCTGCAAAACCATCTTTTTCATATTTGTAAGCTAAAAACTTTGAACTTTCCAATACCCAGCATGGCTCATAATGTAATGTACTTCAGTTGCTACAATCGCTCATTCTTGCTTTTCTAATTAAAACCCATCAACTACATGAAACTCCCAGGAGAAAGTATCCATGCTATTTCCAGACTTCTTGTCACAGTAGTTAAAGAAAGAAGAGGCAAAACCACAGCAAAACACCTTGCAGTCAACCCTGCCAAAGTACCATCATAAGGATCCCTTTACATGGAAAAAAAGTTTTCCAGCAGCCCTACAGCCTGCCCACCAAATTAGCAGAAACTATGCCGAACAGGATTTAACAGAACTTAAGTTCAAATACACATAAATGAAGACAAGCCAATTCCAGCAACTGTAAGAGCATGTCAAAAACATGTTTTCAAAAACCCAGACAGTTCCCACCACAAAGTTTTTGGGGGTTGTTCTCAGCACTGTCATGCCATTTATTATAAAATACTTTTTAAAGTTGTCCTGAGGGTGACTCCCATTCCTGCCGTTAAACTTATTTTATATTATGTGGTTTATAATCTGTAAAACAGGAAGAGGGGGGAGCACTAATTCCCACAAACCAAACCTCTTTTTGCTTGCAGCAGCAAATAAGTAACTTAAGAAAATTATCAAAATCAGAAACTAATCCAACTACTTTCAGAACATGTTTATTCTAAGATACACCAGGGAATGAATAAGCATACTCTGAACTGTTTAACTTGTGAAGTCCAAATGACATTAAGGAATGCCACTCACTGTGTTTCAATATTGCACTTCTCTGATAGAGCATAAGAAATTAAGCTAAGAGTGAAGCAATTTGGGTTTTCAGCTGCAGAAAATGACCTAACTATGAGACAGAGCTAACACATTTAACACAGTTGTTTCCTTCAAGACTCTAATATCTGCAACACCCCTCAATCTAACTGAAAAAAACCTAAAACTAAGGCTAGGACAAATTATTTCCTCTTCTGTCAAGGTAATGTAAAGTACACTGACTTAATGGTATCTGTATATTCTTCCTCTTCAATAACCTTAAGATGATTTAAAACTTTTCAATCAACTTACCAATTTCAAAATAAGGTCTATGCATTTGTTTTATTTCAGTCCATTTATCTTTTTCTAGATTCTTTTCACATATATAAAATAATGACTGAACTTTATTTTAGGACAATTTTTAATAATTTTTCACCTGTGACCATAAAACTAGTAATGCCATTGCTAGGTCAATGCTATTTCAGTTACTGAGAGCTCCAATCACAGACCAATCTCACAGTCCAATCACTTTTTTTTGGTTATTGGTCTGGTGAGAAGCCTGTATGAAGTGTAGCTCAGGGATACCGAAGGTAAGAGTACAAATGGGTACTTAAAATTTTCACTTTCATCATAGCTCAATTAAACTGTAAAGCTGGACTGGTACTGGGGCCTTAACTGGACTCCACTTGCCACTGTTTTCATTAATTGTGAGAGTTGTAAGCAACATCAGCTTCAAACAGAAAAAAGCTTCAACGTCCTCCTAAACCACTCCTTCCTGCAGTTACTAACATACACACTACTTCATTATTTTACAATGTAATATTCATGTTTTATATCTTTTTAAAAGGAGACAGGTTGTAATTGCCAATTAGTATTCAGATACAAATGAAAATCTCCTCAGGAAGTTCCCAAGCAAACTGCTGGAAAGGCTCTCTATACTTCTGTTGTTCCTTATACTGGTCATCCTCATACAGAATACTGAGCAAGGCAGACTTTGTCCCACTCAATACAGCCATTCTTCCCAGCATCAAACACCACTTTGTCTGCTGGAGCCTGCAGGAAGTTTGAGACAATGGCAGAGAAGTACTGTCTTCATAGCCCTGATGGCTCAACTAGACTATCAACTAAAAAGCCACATGCTTGAAAGAAAACTGAATTAATAATTTTAATTTTATGTGTCCAGTTTATATCCTCTGACAAAACACAAAAGGGCAGAAAAGCAAAAATGCTTGTCATACTGGGTCTAATAAAAAGTAGAGAGAATGTAGATCAGTGGACATGTACATTTACAGCATAAAGGCCTCCATCTGTACTGTGCTCACCCAAAATTAACATTCATCTGTTAAATTCATACTCCAATTATAACTCACATTCTGTCTTCAGAGCTGTGGGAGGGGGTGTGCCAAAAAACTACCGACCCAAAACCAGGGTAAAATACTCTCCAATACAGCAAATACCTTTCCCTGGGCAAAGTCTAACACTTTGCTTCTCTACCGTGTCCATACTTGTCTTTCTTAACGAGCCCCTTTCTCTACCAGTTAGTGTTTAATGCCAATGCTTGCTTTTAATTGGTAAAACTAATACCCAAGCTTTATAAGACATTTATCCAATTAAGAGCTTGTCTGCACCTGAAAGCAGCAACTCCACTGAAGCTAGCACATGATACTGCTGCAGCCAAGGCAGCACACTTCCCTGTAAGTTGGTAGCCTGACTGTACAGCTTACATGGAAATTTCTGCTCACTAGGATCTGTTACTTCAAGTGGGCAAATACACTCACACAGCAGCAGCACTGTGGCACGACAACCACTGCTAGTTTAAGTTTCACTCATTTGCAACTGTTTATAGATCTACTGTCTCCTCTGGCAAGACAATTTCTTCAGCAACAGACCTCACCACCTTAACAGGGATCACATTACTTAAATGGTAGCTAAGCATTTATGCAGACCCTCTCTTCATTGTGTTGCAAGGTATTCCCCTTGCTTATAAGCACCCCACTCCTTTAACTTAAAAAAAAGCTGCTTTTTTGGCCCAGTTACCAAGACTGATATATGGCAATATTCCAGAACAAAGTTTGTCTAACCATTGATTTTTTGGACCACAGCCCAACACCCATGTGACACTTAAGATCAACACTAATCATAGTGCAAGATTTCACCTATTTAAAGCACAAAAAAACCCAAAGTGCTTTCATGCTGTTTACTGCAGTCTTAAATCAAAGTTTCAAATCTAGCAAGCTATTTTGTAAAACTGCTTTAATTGCTTTTTCAGAGAAGTCTCATGCCATTTGTTCCAAACTTGTCATACAATAGCTATTCACATCTCCTTATCTCAATCACTTGTATGAAAGACTCATAAAACATATCAGAACTAAACTCGCAGTCTGCCCACATTAGCCCCCTCCCACCAAGCAAAAAGCCTTTACAAGTATAATTTTCATCTTAAAATTAGTTACAAAAATTATCTTCCTGCAAAATTTTCTCTACTCCCATACTGCAAAACCTCTGGAGTGTAATGTCATAGTTAAAACATTTATATATATTTTTACACGAGACTTTCTATGCTACTAATACATATTTTTCATTACTCATTTCCTGCAGCCCTAAAGAACAGCACTCATACAGAAAGGTTTGCAGCTAAATAGCCAATATGTCTTACCAATGGCCACATCTGTCTCCTACATCAGCTGAAAAGTACCTATTTTTCATGATTAAACACTGCTCCTGGAGACAGGCCTCCACCACCTGATATGCCTAACACCACAGTTTCCTGGTACTCTTTATCTAATCCTGCCAATCCTAGATCAGAAACCAATCCCCAAAGAATGTTTTAGGATATACAGAACAAGACTGATGTGAAGTACTTTGGGTGCATTTAGTGCCACTCACAATCTTGAAATGTTATCTCTAGTCTTTTATTTGATCCCAGAAATTACAAGAGTAACTCACTCTTGTCAGTTTTACTGGATATACACATAGCAGTAGCTCCTCAAACACTACCATCTTTCATGTTAGTGTGAGCTCAAAGGATAAAAAGGTGTTACATTTACACTCCAGAACACATGCCATAAACATACTCTCTTGACCCTATAAGACAAGTCACATACAGATCCCTTCAGAGTATCTAACAAAAGTACTTACCAGGTATGGCTGCTGCCATTACCCATTTCTCTGGCACCTTCTTTTTCTCCAAAACAGACTGGCCTAGCTAGGACTGGCAACTTTTCGACTTACCATCCAAGCAGCTATACTAGATGCTGGAAACAGCACCCAGATTTTTATGAAATGCCTAAGCACTAATAAGAGTTTACATTGCCCAGGAGTCATTTAAGCACAACGTGGGATATCACATGTCTGGTATGAGCAATGAGGCCACGCTGCCTTTGTAGCTCTTGTAAGCTACAAGCTGTCAATAACACTATGATGTGTCTACAGACCTCATATGCAACAGCTAGGTTTTTCATATCCTCATCTTTATTGAAGAAAGAACACATACAAAGCACAGCACATGGAAATGCCTACCCCTGTCAGTGACGTGTTAACAGAAATAATAAGTCCTATTAAAAGCAATGAAGGGAAAGCTGTTCTACAAATTCTGAAATATTCAATAGATATTTACACAGTTGCTTGCTGAGAATGAGCAGCCTTTGACCAAAGTAGCTGGTTATTACTGCTTATTAACAATAACCAAAGCATAAATGCTCAGCAAGCCAATATATTCCTACAGTTTCTTCAGATCTTTACTGTATGTTTTAATAATCAGATGGATACTGCTTTCTGACATTCTCAATGGTTCAGACACCGCTACTGGTCATGTTTCAAAGTTTGTAGTACTACTTTGACAGAAAAACTAGGTTTGAAGCTATGTGTCATTTAGAAATAGGCACATTCCATCAGCTATAGGAATTTCTCCCAACTCTCTAAAGGAAGAGAGCTGCTAGCATACAATGCTGCATTTTTGGCTGCAGTCTATAGGGCAGTTTTTCCTGCATATTGGTGCATTTAGAAATTATTCAGTAACTATAGTTCTGTCAATTGTCAGGCATCATGCCATTGTCACATTTCTTCCTTCACAAAGCATTCCTGACAATTAGGTTCAAAAGTTATACCTCAAGACAAATCACATCTTATGTAAATGATTTGCCTTTAAACTCCAATTTACTTTGTGACCCGTTTATGATCCCTCACTCCTCTGTGGAACAATGCCAATTTGCTGAACATAACCAATATGCTGCTACTGTAGTACTGGACGGCTAGTTTTCAAGTGATTGCTGAAAGTAGAACTTTTTAGTGCATGTAGTCCATTCTCTCACTACTGAACTTTTTTGCCCTACACAGCAAGCAGATAACATTACCAGCATATTCCTCAATGGGCAGTTCCATTGTTGCAGTATTGTCCTTTTCACACTAAAGTGGCAGTCCCCAAAACCCCCAATTCCTCTCACACTTACTAGGATAAAGATGGTAATGCAATCTTTAGACTTTTCCTTTTCTGTAACTATGACTTTCTTCCCAATACTGAAATGTCTTACAAGCATTTCATGTTTATGCTTGATTCCTCCTATCTCCTGGATAACACCACCCTCAAAAAACATACTCAGTTTGAATTTGTGTTTTTTTCTCTGCTATTACAGGCACACCTGAGTTCCATTGCTTTGAGTGATTGCAGATCTTCAGTGTCAGGAAGTCTGGATACCCCTGTGGTATTTTAAAAGGGCAAGTACTCTCAGGGCTTTTTTCCAAGTATCGAAGCTTGACACTCATTTCCCTAATATTTCACCTATCCCTTCTACCAAGGGCAGCTCAAAGTTTTGGGAAAAGTGCTATTTTAAATATGCAAAGAAGGCGATTTTCATTCACTTGAGTTTCTGAAAACAGTATCCATTAAAAATCGCATCATCTGTTTCTGTAGCCTTTAAGAAAGCATGACATCCCATTCCTAGCCCCAAAAACTCTTCAGGTGTACACCTTCTTCAAGACAGAGATCATCCACATTCATCAGGCAGCATCGAAAGTGCTCCAACTCATCACTAGAAAAAGATAACAAAGCCTAAGTAAAAAAGTTCATTTGAGCAAAAAATTTCAGTTTGTAAGCAGGCACACATACCTCTGTATACAACCTATACACATTATAATACTTTCCAGAAAATTTAAGTCAAATCTTTTAGTCTCATCTCAGATTCCGGATCCGTATTAGTTTTTTCAACACAGAATTCAGGTTCGGGATAGGTTCATCACAGATGAGACAAAAGTGCTAGAGAAAACCTAACTTTAATACATAATGTACTAACTTTCTATAGGGTTTCTGACCATAAACCAGAAATTAAGCATTCTATTTCTTTGATATATTTCAATAAGGTACACTTATAGGCTTGGAAGCTCGCAAAGGTTAAGCATAGCTATCAGCACACAGGACCCTGGGGAACAAGCATTCTTCAGCTCTGGCTATGTACAGAATTAAAATACTATTACCAACTTACAATAACAATTGATCAGTTGCTGTATTAAGTGTATCAGTAATTGTCACAATACAAAAAAAACCCCAGAACTATAAGCAGTTTAGACTTAAAATGAGAAAATGTTTAGAAGGTTTTCAATTACATACTGAGTAAGCTAAAAGCATTTTACATCCTACATTTTTCACCATTTTCCTGCCCAAGAAAGAGATATTGATTAGTTCAGAAAAATTGTATTCAATCACTCAAAATACAACTTGCAATTTATTTTATCTCTCATACAGACCAAACTGCATCATTAAATATGTGTTGGATTAGTACCAGTACTCTGCAGGTTCTGTGAAACTGAACTGAGAAGTGTAGTCATGCCAGAGTAAGATTTTGCTTCTCTTGTCCATTTATTGCTCAACTTGACTATGAACTATGAGAGGCAACTAAAGAATCCCTCCTCTCCTATCAATCAGAATCAAAGTTAATTTCTGAAAATTAGTTAATACCTGGTTCTCCACTTATATTAAAGCATTAACCTCTTCAAAAGCTAAAATCCGCCAACAAAGCAATTATTAAATAAAAAACTGGATCCAGACCATGTTTCTACATACGACTCTCCTCCAAGCAACAGGGAAATTGAAACTACCTCATTTTGAGCTAGAACTGAAAAGTTCAAAAAATGGCCAAGATAGATCATTAAATGTTTCACCCTGTTTTCCATAATGCAGATACACAAACCTCACTCTACTTAAAATACACCATTTGCAATACATGTCATCTCCTCCTTATAAACGGGGTTGACAATAATGCAGGTCTTAAAGCAGTCATATAAAATTATCATTAGTTATTTAAACCAATTTTGCTCAGTTTCAAGGTATGTAAAGACTATGAAAGCCTAGTATCTTCCAACACTTCACCTGTTTTGTTGTTAAGAGTAGTCTAAATTCAGAAGTCAGATTCACTTTTTTTTAATCAAACAATCAATGATGTTTGGAATAGGTTCTTCCCTGATCCTTCAAGTGAGAAGCAGCCTTCAAGCATCTCTGCAAAGACAAAATGCACTGGTCAGTTATACTAACAAGACTTGCTACTTTCAGCTTCTCTCTAAATCAACCACTGAATTCACTCCACTTCCAGTTTCATCATGATTCACCACCTAAGTATCAGTGACTGGGAACCACAACGCAATTCATATATTCCACAAAATAAGCCTTCTTTCATATGCAGATGTACTGAACAGGGAATACATTACAATGAACAAAACTTCAGGTGCTTAATCAATAAACATTACCTCTATCTTTTGTACTACAGTTCCCAGGAAATCTTTTATCAGGACCCCTGATGTTCCCATTATTAGAAACCACTGATGCCACTCTCCAAATCCGAGTAAAATAATCAATTACAACATGTTCATGCATAATGCAGTACAATCCACTAGGAACGACCAAGTTGAACTCTTCTGGATCCCCCTTCCTCCCAACCAGTTAGTTCTAAGCATTTGAGTCAAATTAAATTGAATACAGATCCTGAAGTTATTTCTTAGCATTTCCAAAATGTAAGAATATCAATTAAAACATAAATATATATTTTTATTAAAAAAATAAGAACTGCATTTGCCTGTTCATATTAACAAGTCTCTAGATATCCCCTTTGTTCTCCTCAAACGCTTTCTTATACTTACCTTCCAGTGAAGTGCAAATTCACAATTAAAAGGCATCTTGAGGTAACCTTTGTCAGATTTAGGCTGAACACTTCAGATAAGTGTATTTAAACGGCTTTTCCAACAGTGTTCCATATAAACTCTTCATCATCTCCCCTGCCTATACAGTTCTAGACCATGTCAAACATGTTTGAAATACAATACCTCAACACACCTACTAATTTAATCATACATATATTCTGCTAATACATTCAATTATCTTATTAAATTATTCCCACTGATCATTCAAAACATACTTAGCTTTCAGAAAAATCCACTTGTGTGTACCAAGTATTCTTCTACTTCTGATGGTGCTTCCATGAAGGACTAAAATTGAAATGAAACAAAAATAATCTTTTAAAGTAGAAAACATCTCTTGCTGTGGTCTAGCATCATGTAATACGGAATTATGCCAGATTCATAATCACCAAGCACTAAAAATTCACTTTCTCAAACAACAATTCAATATTGGTCCAGAACAGACTTAAGTACCTGACAAGTTGAAATATTCTATACATTAGAAAAAAATAACCCTGAATTTGTTTGGACCCTTTTGTAGGCATGAAGAAATAAGACATTCAATCTTCTATTTCAGAAATATTTATGCATATGAGCAGCCATGCATTTATTCACAATGCAATACTATGGTCTGTCCATAGCTTGTAGGATATTTACCTCAATAATTTCATTCAAGTATGGTCAGGTATGCAGATACACAATAACTCCAATACGTGCCCAAGGCCAGAGAGCTAACTCACACCATCTCCAATATCAGTATAATTTAGCACAAGTTAACCAAGTGATTTATCACTTGGGCCTTCACACTCATTTACATGCCACAGCAAAAGAAATTAAACTAAGAACAACTGACCTAAGGGCTGACCTTATATCAGCAAAGAACATAAAATACTTCTCCAAGTAATTACTCATCAGTGTGATGGAGACTATGAAAATGCAACACATTGAATCATTTTCCTTTTTGTCCCCACTCAGTAGCCACAAAGATGACAATCTTCTGGTACTTAACACATGTACTTTTGACAGACAAAAATCCAGAAACTGACTAAGAAATAGAAGCATTTATTATCTTGATCAACAATAGAAATATTAGTAAGGCATGTTTTGCTGTGAGGGTGGTGAGGCACTGGCACAGATTACCCTGAGAAGTCATGGATGCTCCACCCCTGGAGGTGTCTGAGGCCAGGCTGGACAAGGCTTTGAGCAACCTGATCTAGTTGGAGGTGTCCCTCCCCCTGGCAAGAGGGGTTGGAACTGGATGATCTTTAAGGTCCCTTCCAACCCTAACCATTCTAAGATTTTAAAGAAACAAAAAATACAGAGTCATTACCTTAATGCTTCTGCACAATATATTGGACACCACTGCAAACTTCCACTCTATCATACCTAGAAACAAATAGTAAACAAATGTAACACTTTAAATCAGCAGATTCTTACTATCAGGCCACTAATTCACACACATTACGAGACAATATTCATCAAAAATCCCTGAAGTCACAGAAGAAATATGTTATTCAGTAAGTCTTAAGTTTGCAGGAGACCTTTAAGAAAGCAGCAAGAAATGCAGCCAGTTTTAAGTAACAAAGGAGCTAGGAGATACACCCACTTGAAATCCCATATTAAAAGAATTGTGCTGCATAAAGTGCATGCACCCACTATTAAACTTCAGTCCTTGTAGTTAAAGGACTGAAATCTTGAGATGATAAATTTTCGTTAAAGAATCCTTTGGAGTGAAGTTTAAACTACAAGCACTGATCTCAATCAGATTAGAGAATTGTTTTAATCATGTAGCAAATATTCAAATCTACCAACTCAACCAGTCAAGGAAACACATGACAAAATATTTACTTTGTCACCTACAATACTTGAAATATGCAGCTTCCATTGTTTCTCACTCTGCTCTATGTAGATCAAATAAATGTAGCAATGCACTATGACTAACTTATTATTAAGTGTTTTGTTTCAGATCACAGAAATAATTAAAGCTATGGAAAATAGCTAGTTAAGCTTGCTTATTACAGCCAATAACGAAGGATTACTACTGGCTGGTAAAGATTCAAAAATTTTACTGTTCACATGTATGACTCAGGCTATCATTAGACAAGCTAATGCCACATGGCATGAATGCAACCATCTCCTCACCTCTGCTGGCAGATTACAGACTAGAACCATAGCTATGTTTTTTTTTACAGTATTGTCCACTCTTGCAGAAGGACTACAGCTCCAAATCAGATTACAAGGGGGGGAAAAAGGTATCTTAAGGCCACAGATAGTTTGTGGGGTTTTAAAAATAATTTTTATTAAATAAATGTCCCTTTATTCTGTTGTCTCATTGCCTAGCAAAAAAAAATATCAATAGTTAAAATGTTAAAGTAATGTCATGCTTCACATTTAAAAAAGCATCCAAAGATTGTGTTTTTTCTTGGCATTGGTATGTGGACTTCACAGTAACTGTATTTTTAATAGCCTTCTGTTGTAGGATAATTCCATGAAGCAGATGGCTGAGCCCTCTGAAATACAGAGTCAACAGGAATGTGCACACCAACCCCATGTGAAACAAACAAGGAAATGCACCACATCTAAGGAGGCCTGACTGAAACACCTCATTCCCATCAGGACATTCATGCTAGCTCCATTTACCAGCACTGGAAGTGGGAATCCAGACAACAGCCAAGAACAGGGCTGCACCACCCTGGCCAAAGGCTGCTCTTGACCCCAGCACCAAGGAGATGATTGGGTAGCATCTGCCCCTCAGCCCTGAAAGGACCCAACAGAAGTCCCTGGCGCTGGCTGGGCTCACCAGCCATCAAAATGGCACAGGAACAATACCGAAAATGCTGGCATATAAACTCTAAGACTAATACTGCAGTTTCAGAAAGCAAGTATCCTTTATTTCAGTGACAGATGCATGAGGGAATGATTTCCATCAATTATGCTTAACAAAACAAGAGCAGGGGACAGAATGTATTTCCCACCTTCATGCATATGTATAGATTTCCCTAGATATCTTACGCATATTCTAGGACCATGAAAGGCCTCATTTTAATGTTATTATGAACTTCACAATAGCCAAATCTCTTGCTAATTGGAACTTTGGAGCTAGCTCTCTGTCTAACCATGCATTTCATATAGGAAAAAATTGCAAACAGGGTGATTATAGAAGATTCAGCACATATCGTACATAAGAAAAGGCATTATTTCTCGCTGAACAGTGCCTTGAAAAAAACATGCTATAGAAGAAACATGCTATCAGTGGGACATTCTAACTTTCAAAAATACAGTTACTGATATGAAACTTTAGTTTAAATCAAAAGCAGCATAGCCAGAAGCAGAGGGAAGTGATTCTCCCCCCTATTCTGCTCTTGTGAGACCCCACCTAAAGCCCTGAATCCAGTTCTGGAATCTTTAAAATAAGGAGGATATGGAACTGTTGGAACGGGTCCAGAGGAGGGCCACGAAGATGAACCGAGGGCTGGAGGACCTCTGCTATGAGGGCAAGCTAAAAGAGTTTGGTTTGTTCAGCCTGGAGAAGAGAAGGCTCCAGTCAGACCTCATAGTGGCCTTCAAGTACCTGAAGGGGCTACAGGAAAGCTGGGGAGGGACTTTTTAAAAGAGCAAGTAGTGATAGGAAGAGGGGGAACGGTTTTAAATTGGAAGAGGAAAGATTTACATTAGACACGAGGAAGAAATTCCTTACGTTGAGGGTGGTGGCGCACTGGCAGAAGTTATCCAGGGAAGATGTAGGTGTTCCCTCCCTGGAAACGTTCCAGGCCAAGCTGGATGCGGCCTTGAGCATCCGGGTCTGCTGGGAGGTGTCCCTGCCCATGGCAGGGGGGCTGGAACTGGGTGATCTTTAAGACTCCTTCCAACCCAAACCACTCTGTGCTTCTATGGAACTAGCCCACTTTCTGTAAATGTAACTATTTCTTGGATCAGAGAACCCGCGGCCTCGCCCGGCATCGCTCGCATCAGAGCAAAATGGTCAGCGCGCCGCCAGCCCCCGCGCGCCCCGGGACGCCGCACCAGGCAGCCGTGCTCTCGCTTCCACTCCCCGCGGGCCTCGGCCGCCGGCTCCAGCCTCGAGTCCCACGCGAGCAGCGCTGCGGGCGGGCCTTCCGCACAGCCACGGCCAAGGACAAAGCCCGGATGGGACCAGCCCCGCTCGAGAAGCCGTCCGAACCGCAACCCCGGCCGCCTTCGCCGCAGCCTTACCGTCCACCTCCGCCGCCCCGCAGAAAAAGAGAAAGACAGTGGGGACTCGTCGACTTATATAGTCAAATGCGGAGCGGGAACGAGGCTGGCCCCGCCCCCTCGTCTCGCGAGCCGAGGGGCGGAGGGACCGTGAGGATCTCGCGCGATACCGCGCCTTCCCGCGGGGCGGGGC
>JAUMJL010001906.1:0-25390 GCA_033558185.1 Dromococcyx pavoninus
GGTGGCCCCGCGTGTGCGCCCGCCCCCCGGGGCCGGGTCAGTACCCATCGTCCCTCGCGGCACGCCCCCCCTCCCGCGTCCGTGCGCGTTACTGTCCCTGCGGTGTCTGGCGGCCAGGAGGGAGGATGGCGGCGATGGACGGGCCCCTGGCCGTCTTCGGCGAGCGCACCAGCGGCGACGCGATCCGCACGCAGAACGGTGAGGGGGGGAAGGGCGGGGGCCCGGCCGAGCGGCGCGGGGAGGGGCTGCAGGGAGGTGGCAGGGCGCTCCCGCCGCCATGTGCTCGTCGGGCCCTGCCCCCGCCCGGGGAGCGCCTCGCGTCCTGCCGCCGCCTGCGCCGGTCCCGAGCTGTTGGTAGCCCCCCGGGAGGAGCGCTGATCCGGCTTCCCGCAGAGAGTCATGGAGTCGCTTGGTTCGAAAAGACCTTTGAGACCATTAAGTCCAGCCGTACCTGCCTACAGCTAAACCGCATCCCCGAGAAACTTGCTCCCCTGTGCTTTAAATTCCTCTGGGAGTGGTCACTCAAGGCCTCCCTGGGCAGCCCCCAGACCCGATCCCACTGGGAGGGGTGGGTGGCGGAGCTCCTTCTCAGCTCTCTGTGTGAGGGCCGCGCCGTCCGTCCCCTTGGGGCGAAGCGGAGCGGGCTGCAGGCCACAGGCCGGGGCGGCTCCATCCCGAGCTCGTAGGGCCGGCTCACGGGCCAAGGACCTGTTTGTGAAAGTGGGGACCGTTCTCAAGATGAGTGTCTTGAACACTGGTTCTCAAAGACATTCCCGGTTTCTCAGGATTTTGTCCCAGATCTTGGGGAAGTACTGCATATTTTGGGTGTTCTCCATTTTTGACTAGATAAAAGAAGAAGGACTTCTTCTGAGGATATGCTTCCTCATGGTTGTGAGAGTTGTGGAGCTCTGGTGATACTTCAGACAGGACGGTCAGAATGAGAATTACCTTAATTTGTGTCTGATATTCTATTTGATAATGCCACGCCTTAATCTGTAGCTGAGGTTCTACTTGATAGTGGCACCTTTTAATGTGTTTTTCAGAAAGCTGCCTTTACTTTTTCGAAGTAGTTACATTGTTTGAAGTTCAGAGCCAAGGTCTGAGTTGTAACTATTCCCATTCTACTACCACTTTTTCGATTTCTAGATTAAGTGGCTATGCTTGTGGGATAAAGAAAAACTTGCCACGGTCTGAAGGAAAAGGTTGATTGTATCTTTTTCCTATATGAAGTTGGCAGAACATCCTTTAAATAAGTGACTGTGACTGTGTTAGACATTTCTTGTTAGTTTTGTAGTGACTGAAAAGTCAGTTTTGACCTTCTTAGTTATAGAACAAGTATTTTATTTCAGTCACAGACCTGATCGGACAAAAAAAAGGTGTTACTAATTGATAGATGGTGGTAACTGTTTTTCTGTGTCTGCTTAAAACTAAGGGAGTAAATGAGAATGAAGTTTAATAGCATGATTTGTTCCTGCCATCCTCTGCTAAGCTCAAACCACCACTGCTCTTCTAACCTAAGTAGAGTCCTCCATCTTACCAAGCCAGCAGAAAACATTCTTTTTCTGATTGGTTAGTTTTGCCAGGTTACTTAGTTGAACCAGCTTGGAGGGAAGAGGGAGGTTTGGCACAGATTTTACTTTTTAGTGGCAGCAAGCCATTACTGTCTTAGCTAGGCTGAAACCTAATCCTAATTAGGTCTCTTTATCTCAGTTTTCTGAATCGCAGGTTCTTGGCATGTGTTCTTTTAAACCTGAATCACCCTAAAGTTGGAAAGGTAATTTTTTTCTTCTTTCTTTCATTTATTCAGTTACTGCTGCGTCTGCTATTGCCAATATTGTGAAGAGTTCTCTTGGACCAGTTGGTCTGGATAAGATGTTGGTGGATGATATTGGGGTAAGTAAGCTTTCTTCAAGAAGTGTCAGGAAGACTTTCGTTCCTGTGTAGAAGTCCTTCTAGGTAGTGTTCTTCATAGGTCTGATGTGCGTGTGCCTAGTTTTTTCCACAGTTCTGAGAAAGGGGTAGGAGGAGAACTGTGGTAAAATTGAACATCAGGTAATGTGTGCTACATCATTTTGTTTTAATCTAGTAGTGTAATGTATGTGGTATAGTTGTCTCCTTTCTACATGTAAGTTCTTGTTACCACTTATCGAGTATTGGTCAAATTCACAGGAACGAGTATCACCATTAAGTCTGGCCTTGTGATGGTTTTGACTTGTATGTCTTGGTCTGCCCATTAAGAGAAATGACAAAAAATAAAAGAATTCAAGTAACTCCATAACAATTTAAAAGCTACATTCCATATCTCATATTTTAAAATATTTCAAGCAATTGAGGAAAGTTTGCCCATTTACAATCTGATGTAATAAAATACTGTATTAGAGGATAGTCCTTGTACTACTGCTGATCTGGTATGTGCAAAAAAGTTTATTGAGTTTCTATAACACACTTTCCTGATAAAAAGGAAGTGCAGATTGTGCACTGGTAACCTTTCTGTTGTTAGAATGGGATTCTTGGTCAAAAGGAGGTAGTAGACATTTGGTATGCTTATTTTATGGACATTTGCAAAGAATATTTAACTTTAATTTGTATGAATGTTATGAAACGTAACAGCCAACATAAAATAAACGTAATCAAAATATACTTCATATTAACATTAGTTTTCTGAAAATTAGGACGTTACTATTACTAATGATGGTGCCACCATTCTGAAACTGCTAGAAGTGGAACACCCGGCTGCAAAAGTTCTTTGTGAGTTGGCAGACCTGCAAGACAAAGAAGTTGGCGATGGGACAACCTCAGTGGTATGTAGAAAATTTTCAGGCAGATACACCAGAAGTCAGTGTTTTCGTTATCACAGTGTGGCTTTTGGTTTCTCTGTACAGTTTCAGCTGTACAGAATGAAAAGTCTTGTGGCTGGTTGAACATAAGCAGTTTCAGAATAAAGGAATTAGGCTTGAGCTCATTTAGAGATGCTGGTTTCCATACTTAGCTGGTGCTTTGGAATGGAATTTGCTTGCTGTGGTTTCATTATTTATTTTTTTGCTCTTTTGAAGATTGAGTATAGATTCTGAATTAAGGTTTGGAATTTTTAACAACCATGAGAAGTTAAATAATAAGGATGGACTAATAAGAATGCAGAGTGTGGAAAAGTTGCCTGAGACTGAACAACTTGGTGGGCAGATGGGGGATGGATTCAGGTGGCTTTTAGCCGATGTTAGAAACTTACTTAGAATTCCAGGTTGCAGATACTTGTTCACACTGAGTAGACATTGGACAGCTATTTGTGATTCTGCTTTCCACTTATTGGTAAGAGTTTGTTACTTTGAATGTGTGCAATACATGTGTGTGTTTTTATTTCAAATAGGTAATTATTGCTGCAGAACTTCTAAAAAATGCAGATGAGCTAGTGAAACAGAAAATTCATCCTACCTCCATTATTGGAGGATACCGACTTGCTTGCAAGTAAGAAACTAAGTTGAAGTACATTGTGTTTAAGGTACAATAGCTGCATGTATTCTGTTTATTTCTGTATTTGTGTCTGCATTAATACAGACTTGGTGCAAAGCAGTTATGGGGGGGGTTTCAGAGCAGGGTTGTGTTTTGTTTTTTTTATTTTTTTAATTTTGTATTTCTGTAATCACATTAAAATGTCATATTCCTGTCTTATAAAAGGAATTGATAGCATCCCTATCTTTTTTGAAGTAACGTTTACAAGGGCTAAAAACATGTAAGGTTTTTGTCTTTATTCTACAGGGAAGCAGTTCGCTACATCAATGAAAATCTTATTATTAACACAGATGAATTGGGCAGGGAGTGCCTAATTAATGCTGCTAAAACATCAATGTCTTCTAAAATTATAGGAATGTATCCTTTAACTTGATCTAGTTAATTGAATGAGAGTGGAGAGCTTGAGTAGCGAGGCTAATTTCTTTTGCAGCAGTTTTTATGAATGAGGTGTAGTATTCAAGCTGTTGTTCTTATAACAGAGATGTGAAAAGTGTTTCACAGGTGTTATTATCTGGCATGGAAAGACATGTTCAGATTTTTCCAATTTATTTATACCTTGTTAGCCATATCGTAATAGCTTTAACGGTGTGTTGTTTCCTTACTACATCATATTAATGAGACTAGATAAGAAGTGTGAGTGGAAGAATGCATTACAGAAGCCCATTACCAGGGGAGAGAAACTAGAGGGAAGAAGGTTGAATTTTACTCCATGGTCACAGAAAAGACTGTATATTGAGCTTTTGTGCTAGAAAGGGAATGCAGACTGACCATAGGATATGTTAAAGAGCAAAGGTGCATAAAATGCAAGTTTTTATTAGTGTTTCTGCTTTAATAATTACTTGTTCCTTTAAGGCAATGGAAAAATTACTTCCATGTCTTTCTGGAGTTGTAACATCTTGGCAAACAGGTTTTGATTCTCGGTTTGGGCCCTGCCAGTGACTGTTTTTTTCTTTTAAGAAGAATACTAGTTTTCTTAAGTTTAAACCTTAACAGCATTTCAGTGATGGTGATTTCTTTGCTAACATGGTGGTGGATGCTGCACTGGCTGTTAAGTACACAGACCAAAAGGGTCAGGCTCGGTATCCAATCAACTCAGTTAATGTTTTGAAGGCACATGGCCGCAGCCAGAAAGAGAGCATACTTGTCAACGGTTACGCTCTGAACTGCGTGGTGGGCTCACAGGGTAAGAACGTGCAATAAAGCTTCCGTGTTAAGTCAGTCCTCTTTAGTCCTTCTGCATGGATCTTTGTACTGACTGTGTTAGTTGCAAATCGTGGGGTTTTAGTTCCACAACAATTAAGCAGGAACACAAAAACCCACTAACATGTCACCAGTGGTTTCTAGGCTAATGTCTGCCAGCTGATAGAGATCCACAAAGTGCTGGTAAGTTACTGTAGTTTCCCTAGCTCAGTAGTAGGCTGATAACGCTCGTCTTTTGGAACAGTAGTGCCTCTTTCGTATGAGAGGAGCCACTGTCAAGTTTGTAGGGAACTGCTACGTTTAGCAGAGCTTAAAGAATGCAAGACCGATGGGTCAGCTGTTCATGGTCATTCACATTTTGGGGATGGGGTCTGTGAAGAAGTAAACAGGTTATGGGAGAGAGATTTTTTTAAAATCCTCTCTGTGAAAGTCTTTAGCATCCTTCTGTACTAGAGCAGAACTGGAGGTAGAAAAGCCAACTGAATAGAAACCTGAAATATGAAAGTAGTGTTAGTTTTAATCTGTAATGCTAACTTGATGTTCTCTTAACTCGATGTGACAAAATTCTACTTTCTTGTTTTCTCTTGTCAGGTATGACCAAGAGAATAGTTAATGCAAAGATTGCATGCCTTGACTTCAGCCTGCAGAAAGCAAAAATGAAGCTTGGTGTTCAGGTTGTTATCTCAGACCCTGAGAAGCTGGACCAGATAAGGCAGAGGTGTGTGGCAGCTTGAGTAATTGAGACAGTGGGGTCTCACAGGCTTGTTTTGCTCTCTTCTGTTGAGCAGAAGAGGTAGAAATGTTTAAAATGTTAACATTTCCCAACAGTACTAAATATGAATGACAAAATCTTCAGTTCTGGAGGCAGGACTAGTATTAAGTCAGTTTTCAAGAAATACAAGTATGTTTTACGCAGTAGCCTTTTCTCCTTGCAGAGCTTTGCGTTACGATTTCAGGAAGTGGGTTGACAGAATGTGATGGTAGATTCTTAAAGGCATTTCTGCAACTTTGACTTTATCCCTGCAGGGAGTCAGATATTACCAAAGAAAGGATCCAGAAGATTTTGGCCACTGGTGCCAATGTTATTCTCACCACTGGAGGTATTGATGATATGTGTCTGAAATATTTCGTTGATGCTGGTGCTATGGCAGTACGGAGAGTTGTAAAGAAGGACCTTAAGCGGATTGCTAAGGCGTCTGGAGGTACGCGTGTATAAAAATACATTTTTTTCTTTAAGTAAAAGCTGTTGTCAGAGTATTAGTTAACTAGTTTTCCAAATATGTGTCGTTAACGTGCAGGCCATGCAAGGAGAGGATGATTAGAGCTGAGCCACTCTCCTTTAGTTTTAACTGTTCAGTAATGTATCTCAAAGCAGGCAAGTACCCTGAGAGTTGACTGCTGAAGATTAACAGTGGGGAAGAAAAATGCTGCCTTACTCTGGGAAGACTGTCCTCTTGTGGAAATAGGAAAAGAATCTATATTTATTCAGAAGTTTTTAGTAAGCACATATTCATAAAGCCTCTGTTTGGAGAGTTGCGTTCAGTACATTGTTTAGATAGTTCAAGATAAATTAAGAAATCATGAATCATTAAATACATAACTGAAAAAAAATCTGGTCCTTGCAGATTTTATTTGTCAATTCTTAAATTTGCAACCAAGCACTTTCATGATGGTAAAGTCCAGGAGCTCATACTAGCTGTGGAAAAGTGCTGTAGAAGTTGAGCAAAAGGAGCAGTATTCATTATAAACTGCAGAGTATTGAATTGCTCCCTGAGAATCAGAAGTGCTGTTAAATTTGAGAAAAATCTACTTATGCTGCTTTCCTTCCTGAATTAAGTTTCTGTTTATCTTTTTATGTGCCTGTTCTGGAAGGATGGCAAGGAATGTGCTGGAATTAAATGCTAATTCCACTTTTTTCTTTTTGTTTGTTAAAGCAACCATATGTTCAACCCTTGCAAACCTTGAAGGTGAGGAGAGTTTTGAGGCAGTGATGCTGGGACAGGCTGAAGAGGTGATTCAAGAAAGGATCTGTGATGATGAGCTGATTTTAATCAAGAAGTAAGGCTACTTTTCAAAATAATACTCAGATTTGGGTATGCTTTCTACTAAGTTTGAGATAAAATACCATTCATTTACTTCCTTGCTATGTGTAGCTAAATGCATGCCAAAGAATACAGAAGTCCACTGCAAACTAGAGGTGAAAGTATGAGTATTTTAGTTCTTCTCTTTAGGTGAAGATAGACATCACAAAGTCTTGTTCATAAACATTTTCCCAAGCGGGCTTCCTTTTACAGACAGTAAAGGGATGTGGATAACCAACCATCTCTAAGCAGTTTAATCTGAATAAGGAGGTGCAATCTAAATCTTGCCACTTCCAGTGGAAGACAGAGTTTACTTGTGCTGGTTTCATTGAATCAGTCATCTGCCTGGTAGTACAAAATGGTCTGTATTGTTAAAAGGGTATTTTTTTAGGGTTGTTTCATTTTTAAATGACTTAGCAGGAGCAACAGGTGCCAACTGTCTACAAATGGTATTTTCTCTTGAAGTTTTTAGTATGTTGCTACTATCTTGTACCTGAAGACTTGTTTAACAAGAATATACCTTGGATATTAACTTCTCTACTGCTTCAGAATCCCTTCTTAGTGTTCAGTTTCCTGCAGTGTCATCCCTCTATGTCTCAATGAAGTATTTTCACCATGGCACTCGTGGCAGTTACATGAGCGCTTGTGCTGTAATGGAAGGAGTCATTAGCTCTCTTTATAGTTATGTAAAGGCCAACTATCTTAATACCCAATTACATTTCCCCCTGTTGGATAGAGAAATGTCTCTCATGCTTTTACACATAGCTTTCTCTAAAAGGCTAAGACTAGGTTCTTGCACTGTAACTTATTAAGTTACAGTGTACATGCCCTGCAGGGGTGCGTAACAGTGTTAAGATTTTCCTTTTAAATGTTGGAAGAATCTGGCTCAACAGAACCTTGCTTTGGAATAAAAAAATTGGCAAGAAGAATTTGAATTCATATGGTGTTCAACACAGCTGATTTTTCATTCCTTTTTCCCTAGTACAAAGGCTCGTACTTCAGCATCAATTATCTTACGGGGCGCTAATGACTTCATGTGCGATGAAATGGAACGATCTATACACGATGCGCTCTGTGTTGTTAAAAGGGTATTGGAATCCAAGTCTGTTGTCCCAGGCGGTGGTGCTGTAGAGGCAGCACTTTCAATATATCTTGAAAATTATGCAACCAGCATGGTAAGTATTGCACCAAAGTCACGCTGTATGTGTGTTAAATTGGGACACAGTGATTTTTCAAGCATTTGTTTTCCTCCAGAAGGCAGTTCTGTGGTTCATGAAAGCCTGATCATTTTATAGGATATACGTTACTTCTTCAAAATGGAGGAACCATTACTCTTTCTCTAATTAGACTGTGCCTTTCCTTGACCTAAACATAGGTTTTGCCTGTCAAAAGCCTTACTGTTGGCCCTCTTGATCATGGCTGTATTTGTACATCTTTTGGTGTGGCAGTTGGTTTAAAAACTCTTTCCTTATTCTAGGGATCACGTGAACAACTCGCAATAGCAGAATTTGCAAGATCCCTCTTAGTAATTCCAAATACATTGGCAGTAAATGCAGCTCAGGACGCGACAGATCTCGTTGCAAAGCTGAGAGCATTCCACAACGAGGCGCAAGTTAACCCGGACCGCAAAAATCTGAAATGGTAAGCATTTCTCTGTAGAAAGTTGTTCAAAAGTGAAATGGATTGATGATGTAGATGGAAAGATGTTAACGCCAGCTTACTGAAACCCAATCTGCCTGTAAAAAAAAGGGCATATGTTATTAGTGAACTTCCCCCCCTCTCTCCTTTCCTCCTATGTATGTGTCCCTGGCACCCAGTAGTAGTTAAACAGCATACTCCCAAACAGGTTTTTGCTTTTTTTTACCTCTCCATCTGACTATTTCTTCTTTGCAGGATTGGCCTTGACTTGGTTAATGGAAAACCTCGTGATAACAAGCAAGCTGGTGTTTTCGAACCAACTGTGGTTAAAACTAAGAGCCTGAAGTTTGCAACAGAGGCTGCAATTACTATTCTTCGAATTGATGATCTTATTAAACTGCACCCTGAAACTAAAGAAGAGAGGGGGTGCTATGAGGATGCAGTTCACTCTGGAGCACTTGAAGAATAACTTAGGTTTTATTTATGTTTGTCTAACTTCCACTTCCACTCTTGTAACTAAAATGTTAATAAAACAAGTGGTTGAGCGCTGCTGCTATTTTTTTTTGTAAACAGTTTATTTTTGAAAGTGGGGTTGGTCCTTGCATTGACAATGTAAGCTCTGGGGTGTGTTAACAAGAGGGCCTGCAGTAGCCACTAATCCCGTGGTCAAGGCAATCGTTGAGTGGAAAAAATTACTTAATTTTAGGCAAAACAAAAAAGTAATCTCTATGATTAGACGTTTATTAGTAACAGTTTCAAAGCTAGCTAACACGAGCCAGTTCTTCATCTCTCAACACACATGGCTATTCCCATTCCTCCTCCTATACAGAGAGCAGCAACGCCACGCTTTCCGCCTGTGCGTTCCAGTGCATACAGAAGAGTAACAAGGATGCGACAACCAGAGGCGCCAAGAGGGTGACCAAGAGCAATAGCTCCACCTTGGATATTAATCTAGAAAAAAAAAGACAAGGAATTGTGTAACTAGCTTAGCTGAGTTTCAACATGAATGACTTCACTGGATATAGGCCTTAATTGTGAATAAACCTGAAACTTTACATTACACAGAGAAAGTGAACATGGATGCAATAGCTGTCATTATAATTAATTTTGGGGGGGATACAGTAGATCTCTACTCTGAAGAGAATTAAGGTGCTAATTGAGATGAATTTAGGGAGAGGGAGAGTAACTCTTGCACTTTTTGCCATCGCTGGAAGAATACAGGGGCAAACACTTCCAGCAGCAAGTTCAGATTATGATGTTAATTGTAACTCTGCTTGAGCAGTTACCTAGAGTTGCCTACAAATCCACTACACAAGTTGTAACTTGTTCAGTTAGGAACAACATGCCTGCTGGCAAAGCAAGGCTGCAGCAGAGTAGCATAAGGAAAAGCCTACTGGAGTCTCCATCCTTTTTGCTCATGGGCAAAGTGAGTGCAAGAGAACCATTGTCACCTCTTTGGAAAACAACCCAGCTGACAGCATGGTACAGCTTTGAAGCACAGAAGGCAAGCTAATTACAGCCTGGTATATTCATTACCTTTTCTGGATTTACTTTCAGTTCTTTTGCTATTGCAAGAGAGAGTGATGCAAAGGCTTCATTAATTTCAAACAGGTCAACTTGTTCCAGTGTCCAGCTGGCTTTTTCAAGCTGAGAAAACAAAATAGACATCATTGCGTTTTAGGTTGTCTTGAGCACCAGAAGATCTTGGTAAGACCTAAGTTGGGTGACTTGAAGCCACCTAAATTCTGAATAGATGAAGGAAACTATTTTATAGCTGGGATTGATGACAATTATTACAGACAAATCACAGAATTTCAGTGTCAGCAAGTCAGTGTAATATGCTACAACATGCTGGCTGCTCTTAAAAATAAAACCTTGACTAATACTACATGTGGTGGTGCAATTGTGGGAGTCAAATTCTATGTGGTTTGAGCAAGTGCTGTTTTCAAAAGTAGGTTCCAACAAATTAAATTTTTTTTCAGATGTAACTGATTCAATTGGAGATTCTCTGTTTAATACAGATTTTTACAAAGGAAGCAGCAAAATGACCATGTCAAGTGTCCAGTCTCTCCTGCCGTTCAGTTTAAAGTTGCCACCTGAAGCTTTTCAGAGGCGGCTATTTTGGAAGATGGTTTGGCTTGTGTTTTTGAGAAGCTCTTGTGCAATTGGCTATCTGGGTACAGGCTAAGGCATGTTTCATATGCTTACATTTTTACTTCCACTCACTTTTTTTCTAATAGCAAGGCTTTATCAGCAGAATCATCTCCAGCAATGATGTTTCACAACCAGCTAGCCAGGCTGGTGCATCTCCAAGACTATAGTAAAGGAGGAGGGCCTCTTCCTACTGGATAATGGAAACAGTTCACCATCTGGCAAAAGTCCTGTCTTTAAGATTTACTATTGTTATTGCAACACTAAAATGCACAGCCCAGTCATTTTCTCACTATAAAGCGCTGCTATGAAATTCTGAAGAAATAAGCTGGTAATATATGGAGGGTGTGAAGTGTTTGCTAACACATGCTACAAAGTTTACAAAAAGATAGGTACTGTTAAATATAGCTTGCCTGTTCTACAACTTAAATTAAAAAAGTGTATTTGTATACACACTTACAGTATTCTTCATTTAAGGAGCAGTTTGAGATCTGGTAAGAATGAGCTTCAGCTTTACAGTTATATATATATTTGTTTTCCAATGAGCAGGCAATAGCATGGAGCACTAGAAATCTTAATCTTATTTACTCTCTGTTATTTTAAGTCGTTTTCACTTTGTTTAGTTTCTCTACTAAGTTTTCCTTAGAATACAGAAAATCCAAGGCACTGCCAAAAACTGAAAAGCAATTAAAAGTGAGAGCTTTTAGATAACAGATACATACAGATAATTACTTACAGCTTTCTTTATTGCTGAAATGGGCCCTACTCCCATTATAGATGGATCGATACCTGTCTGAGCCCAGGATACAATCCGAGCCATAGGCATAAGACCTCTCCTAGCAGCTTCTGATTTCTTCATTAGAATGACAGCTGCAGCTCCATCATTTAGACCTATGGAATGACAAACAACTTGTATGTGTTTGTTGGGTTTTATGGCTTTCACTGTACTACCTTTTCCTGCTTGCACAAGTTCACAATCTAGAGAAAATAAAAATCACAAATCTTCTATAAGTTTAGGTCAGCACGGTTCAGATCAGCCAAGTCTGACCTCTGACACAAACACTTAATATGGGTAACATGTCTATACTGTTGTAAATGTGACTTGTCTGTGATTTCTATTCGGAAAGCAGCACATGGAAGAATTCCCAGAATCATAGAATCATTTAGCTGGAAAAGACCTTTGAGGTCATGGAGTCCAACCGTACCTGTCCACTACTAAACCACATCCCTGAGCACCTCATCAACCCATGACTGAGGGACAATCTGAAAAAGGAGGACATTAGATTTTACTTTAGAAGAGGCAGCATAAGGCCCAAGGAAGGAGTCTCAAAGCTGCCAGTGGCAGGACAGTGAGTCCTGCAGGAGTAACATTCTCAAACATGAATTAAGATTGGTGTTGTTTAGACTTGCAGTATTAGAAACCACTAGAGAGCTACTTTTAAGAACAGAGGATGTAGTTTCTATCTAGTTTGAATGCCCAACATAAGGAGGAGATGGAACTGTTGGAAGGTGTCCAGAGGAGGGCTATGAATATGATCAAAGGGCTGGAGCACCTCTCCTATGAGGACAGGATGAGAGTTGGGTTTGTTCAGCCTGGAGAAGAGAAGGCTCTGGGGAGACCTTATAGCAGGAAAGTTGCTATACAGGAAAGTTGGGGAGGGGCTTTTTACAAGGGCAAGTAGTGATATGACAAGAGGGAATTGCTTTAAATTGGAAGGGGGAAGATTTAGATTAGACATTAGGAAGAAATTCTTCACACTGAGGGTGGTGAGACACTGGCACAGGTTGTCCAGGGAAGCTGTGGATGTCCCCTCCCTAGAAGTGTTCAAGGCCAGGCTGGATGGGGTCTTGAGCAGCCTGGGCTGGTGGGAGGTGTCCCTGCCCCTGGAGGGGGGCAGAGGGGTTGGAACTGGATGGGCTTTAAGGTTCCATCCAACCCAAACCATTCTATGATTCTAATGGTTCTATTTGTTCCAGCCTATCAAAAACTGCTGTTATGGTCCAAACACTTGTAATCACTTCATAGAAAGCAAGCAAACAACAGACAACTCATCTGTAAAACAGTCCTTCATCACATTTACGTTTGAGTTCTATCTGCAAAACATACTCAGCAGTAACCACAGGGCAGTCTGACCCCTCACAGAGACCCTGCCTCGAGCCATGAGCAGGTGCTGTTCTTTTCCATTTTGGTTTTAGCCACACCTGAAGCATTAGCTGCTGTTACAGTCCCAGTTCCGTCTGTCAGGAAACAGGGCTTTAACTTTGCCATTGCTTCCAAGTTGCTCCCATGTCGAGGGTGTTCGTCTGTTTTGACTTCTATAGGACCTGCAAAACAGCGTTACACTCAAAGGAGAGTCTAATCACACACACATCTTGAACTGAAAGCTGGAGCAGACCAAAGGCTAATCATGAACAGACACCATATTCCTTCTAACCAACAAGCCATTCTTCTGTTGGAGACAGCTTCCAACTCAGCACAATTTGCTGAAGCTCCCCCCAGCTGCTTCAAGCAGGACAGACAGCTGTGTTTCCCAAATCAAACCCTAACAACTCAACCTCTGTCTAGTGGTACAAAAGCAGATCTTGTTCTTGCTGTTCCTAAGCCAAGATCTTCTCTTCCAAGCAGAAGGCTATCTTCCAAACTTGTAGGAATCTGATTGCAAAAAGCAGTCGAGTGTCATTATATGTCTAAACTGGTAGAGGAAAAACCCCATTAGTTTGCACCCACCCTAATGCCAGCACTTTTCCCACAGGGTGTGTTTTCAATGTAAATGCTGAACAACTGATTCTTCATTTCTGTTTGGAAAATTCAGTTTTTGCATCCACCTTGCAAGGAGCCGGGAGAGTTCCCCTGCTGTAGAAACAGACCTTTGGCTCAAGCACCATAATAGCTCTGTTTATATCACTAACAGACCTGAAGAGAAACAAACCTAACATATGTAACTTGACATAGCTAATTAACTAGTAACCCCAATTATTGTCACTGTGTATTTTACTAGGTGGGCAAGGTTTACCAGATCAACACAACACTGTTGAGTTTGGTGCAGGAAGAGTCTAATGAAACAAACAAAAAAGCCTATGTTAAGTCAGCGGTTTGCCAGGGTAGTAACTACGTCTCCAATAAAACAGAAAGTGGTAGTTAGTTGCAGAAAGCTACATTTAGATATCTAACATTTGCATCATTTCCCTCTTATTGCAAAAAATAACCATTTGAATTTGAAAAAGAAACAGACTACATACTTACTGAACAGCTTACAGAAAAGGCTGTATAATGAGGAAACCACCCACTGACCACAGGAGAAAATACAGCAGAAAACAGATTTTAAGATCAGCTCTCATTAGCCATTCATACCTACCTTTCTTAGAAGGTACAAGAACAGGAACAATTTCTTTTGTAAAATAGCCAGCTTTCTGTGCTGCCTCTGCCCTGTTTTGTGACTGTACAGCAAGTTGGTCTTGTTCCCCTCTGCTGACTTGCCACTGACTGGCCACATTTTCAGCTGAAATAGGAACAAAATGCAAATTGCAATCAGGAAATGTTAAATTTGTATGATTGTAAGCATAAAGGTAGTCATTAATGTTTTCTGTAGCTTAGCTTGTTGCACAGTTTTCATTCCAATTTCCTTGTTCTGTTTGTTCACAATTCTGTACTATGTTTTCTTTTGAGGGTGAAATCTTGTATGTGCTGTCTCCTCCCAGATGGTACATCAAGCTAAGTACAAATGCAAACAAGCTTTCCTAGTTTATTGTTTCTCTGGACTACCATGCTCAGATCTCTCTACAGCTACTTCAGAGGAGGGAACAGTTCTGAAGCTACACTGTTTTATAAGCAGTGTCTGTAATAGCAGCTGGCCCACTGTCCCATCCAAGTTGCGGTATCATGAGAACCTACATTACATTTTACATTAATCCCCCCTCAGTGTAAATCTGTGCTGCTGAATGCTCCAGTTACATGCATGGATTCTTTTGTTTATTTTTCCTGAAATTAACTTAAATTGCTCAGATGCAAAAGAGAGATTAGCTCACAAACACTCACAAAACACAACAGCTTTACAAACAAAGCAGAAAATGCCTTCGATGCCTTTCAATATTAGGAATTTCCTTCTTTTTCACAACTACAGTTTAAGGACAGCCTGAAACACGTGATGTGAAACTTTAGATTTCTGAAATTTCCTATCAGTGAATTCTTCCTCCCTCCTCATTGAACCATTTCATTTTCTGGACTGTCACCACTTACCTGTTATACCCATATGATACTGATAAAAAGCGTCTGTAAGACCATCAAGTATTATAGTGTCCTGCAAGGAAGCCTCTCCCATTTTCACTCCAGCTCGCATGTGAATGACATGAGGAGCCTGCAAGAAGGTATTTCAAAAGGAGTTAGATGCTTTGTATCTCCAGTGCACAATTCAGCCAGACAGCTGAAGAGACAGATCCCTGCCTTGAGGCTGCAGGTAACTACCCGAAGTATCAGCAGCCTCCCTGGCTGCCTGCTGTCTCTCTCTCTCCAGAATCTGCTGGCTGGCATGCTCTTTGGCCTGTGCATTCTCCAGCAGTGGATCACCAAGCACCAAATGTTTTCTCTCCACAGATCGGATCAACTATACCTGGGATCATTTGGCTGTGAGTCTTTCATCCTACCAGTCTGTTCTAGGTGGTTCCCAATCGTGCTCTGCTGCCAGCCAGCATCAGTGCAGGCAGCTAGCAAACCCCAGCAGAAGCAGTCACTCCTATGTTACAGATCATCAGCCCAGAGCCATTCCTCAGCCTTGGGACAAATGCCTTGAAATAAAAGCCCTCTGCTTCCTTTCCAAGCTCAAATTGCTTGGTGAATGATAAAGCTGGCAGTTATTCCTTCTTTGGGCTTCTTAGAACACAAAAAACTGTTTATCGCCAGCTGTCACAAGCGAGACATTCACCACAACAGGGTTAGATGGAAATTAAAATGGAATTTTATATATGGTGTGAGTTTGCATGGCAGCTTTTCAGTAGCTACAGTACCAGATCTTTCTTAAAAAAATTGTTGCATGTGTAAATTCATTCCCAACTGCAGAAACTGAAGCTACTCTTCCCATCTGCTTCCAGAGGATTAGCCAGAAATACAGGGTTTCACCATAACCGAATGCCGTTTGCTCCCTGCAAGTCAATGCAATGCGGGTGCAATTGTTTGCTTTACCTTGCTCATACTTTCCATGCCTCCTGCAACCACGATGCTGGAGTCTCCGGTCAGTATGGACTGAGCACCCAGACACACTGCTTTCAAGCCAGACCCGCAGATCATCTGGCAGCTCCAGGCAGGCACAGAGTAAGGGATTCCTGCAGCAACACTCGCCTGCCGGACAGGATTCTGGCCAGCACCTGTGGGAACAGGCAGCATTTTTCCTTTGTCTGTTCTTAAAAACACAAATGTCAGCCTTGGCCCTTTTCATAATGGATACTCAGATTTCACCAAAATTTTGAGATCATTCCAATCTTCAGTTGGTGAATAGGGACAGGAGTCCCATTACCTCTCTGATCTATATTGTTGGTTAATAAAATACCTGCAATATCAGGGATTTGCTTCTGACAGTTTTGTATCTGCGGCTCTGCCTTTCATGGCACGTCAGATGAAACACCAACTTCAAATTACCTCTAGCCTGTGGTATGTGTGTAAGATGAGAGTTCAAATTGCTACTTGCTGAAAGGTTTCTTCTGGATATCTCTTGTACATCACCAACAGAGAGCTTTTAGAGAAAGTTCTAACAGAAAACAAATGCACAATTATGCAAGGACAGTCACAAAAGCTTCCATTCTTTGCTGTAATCCCGGAGGAAGGAATAGGAGCACTATACTCAAAGAAAATGTTCTTCATCTGCATCTCCCCAGGCCAAAGTAATGCCAGCCCTTTGTACGCAAAGAAATGGCTAAGTAGAGGATGTCATTCAGGAGCTAAAAATGCACAGGAATCTGGATCAGCTTTAAATAAGACAAAAGTATTTCTTTCCTACATTTTCTCCCTCCATCTTTAAAATACAAACCTGCCCTCTGATTAAACATTACCCTGGAAAAAGCAGGGAACTGTTTCAAAACAAACAATTCCCTATAATCTACATTTGCGTTAAATCAAAATATTTGTCTCTGGGCAAGTGACATCACAGATATCGAGGTCAGTCTTGCAAGATGAATGCAAACGCAGGCTTCATCTTAAAATCTCAGGGTTATTGGTGATGTTAAATTTATGAGAGGAGATGAGCAGCACGAAAGAAGGGATGCTATAATGAAGAAAAGAAACTGATTTTCACACAGACACACTGTTAGTTACTTTGGGCATTTGAAAAAAATCAAATTATTCACCATATCCTTTCCAAAAACCTGGCAACAGGTTTAGTTATCCAGAGCGTATGGAGAAGCTGCCAGGATGACGCTAAGTCCTTTGTTGACAAATCGTTTTCTTAATCATAGACTCACAGAATGGTTTGGGTTAGAAGGGACCTTAAAGCCCATCCAGTTCCAACCCCCCTCTAGACCTCCCACTAGACCAGGCTGCTCAAGGCCCCATCCAACCTGGCCTTGAACACCTCCAGGGAAGGGGCATCCACAGCTTTCCTTGGGCAACCTGTGTCAGTGCCTCAGCATCCTCAGCGTGAAGAATATCTTCCTAATGTCTAATCTAAATCTTCCCCCTTCCAATTTAAAGCCATTCCCCCTCGTTCTATCACTACTTGCCCTTGTAAAAACCCCCTCCCCAGCTTTCCCGTAGCCCCTTCAGGTACTGGAAGGCTGCTCTAAGTTCTCCCCGGAGCCTTCTCTTCTCCAGGCTGAACAACCTCAGCTCTCTCAGCGCGAACCCCAAGCTGTCTCCACGGGGCACGGAAGGAGGGATGCGGCCATGGAGAGGGAGAGCCCGTCCCGCCGCACTCGGCCGCGAGGAGGGTCTCCCCGCCTACCTGCGGTGAGGACCTGCCCCAGGATCACCTCCGACACCTCCTCGGGGGCCACCGCGGCCCGGCGCAGCACCTCCCGGATGGCGGCGGCGCCCAGCTCGTGTGCCGGCAGCGCCGACAGCCCGCCCGTGAAGGAGCCTGAGGGGACGGGAGAGGTCAGTGCCGGCCCCGGGGGACACCAGGAACGGATTGGGGGGGGGAGAGATCCCCGGGAGAGGGTGGGGGGACGGGACACCGGGAAGGGATGGGGGGGGTGAGATCCTGGGAGAGGGTGGGGGGACGGGACACCGGGAAGGAATGGGGGGGGGAGATCCCCGGGAGAGGGTGGGGGGACGGGACACCCCCAGGAGAGGGTAGGGGGACGGGAAGGGATGGGGGGAGGGGGGAGGGTGGTGAAACACATCCAGGAAGGGATGAGAGGGAGGACGAGACCCTGGAGGGGTACGGGGAGACGGGCACCCGGGAAGGGATGACGGAGGGGGCACCTCAGGGAAAGGACTGGAGGCGAGGGGGCACACACACCTAGGAAAGACGCTCGGGAACGGACTGGGGGGGCCGGGGGGACGCACCCGGGAAACGATGGGGGGGGGCACAAGGGAAGGGATGGGGCGGGGGCAGCACCCGCTGCCCGACCCCTCACCGATGGCGGTCCTGGCGGCCGAGACAATGACGACGGGGTCGGCGCACATGGTGGCGGTGGCGGTGGCGGCGGCGGCTGGGGAGCAGCGGCACCGTGAACGGCGGCGGCGGCGGCCGGAGCGAGAGAGGACCGGGCGTCTGTCCCCGCCCCTCGCGTGTTTGCGGCGCCGCCCCTCGCCCGGTGGGGTGGGGGAGCCCCGCCGGAGCCGCACAGGCCGGTGCTGGCCCGGCCCCTGAGCAGAGCGCGGCGGCCGCCCAGTGCCGGGGTCAGGGCGTCCCCGGCCGCCCCCGAGACGGCGGGGGGGGAACGGCGCGGGCTGTGCTCCCGCAAGCGTTACTCCTTTGTTCCGCGTGTTTTGTTTTATAAAATACTCTGTTTCTGTGCTGGTGCTCATGGGCATCTTGTTTATTTCATAGCAGCGTTTCATAGGATCCATGTGAGCAGAAGAACACCTCAAGAGAGCAATCATGAGAAACACGACATGGGGACATTGGGAAGAAATTCTTGACGATGAGGAAATTCTGGACGATGCGGGTTGGCACAGGTTGCCCAGGGAAGCTGTGGATGCCCCTTCCCTGGAAGTGTTCAAGGCCAGGCTGGATGGGGCCTTGAGCAGCCTGGGCTGGTGGGAAATGTCCCTGCCCCTGGCAGAGGGGTTGGAACTGGATGGCCTTTAAGGTCCGTTCTGTGATTCCATGATTCTGTGAAAATTGCCTGTCACTGCAGTGGTTACCAATGCCCAGAGACTGCCAACACCCAGCACACCTCTTAGTTTTGTTTTGATGTAACGTTTCCTTAGAGGAAGTGGCCTCAAATTGGCCCAGGGACTTCACGCCAGCTCATCCCAACAGCCAACCTGCTGCACCTTTACTCTCAGCCCCAAACAGTAGATTTTTTTTGTAACTCAACACAAGTGACAGAGTAGGCTGCAATGTTGGGCTACCCTGAAATGACAAAGATGAATGAGTTTTATCTTGGTATCTTTATCAGACTTACTGTACCCTATTTAACTCTGCTTGGATGGTGTCCAGGATTGAGAACCAAACGCATAAAAGAGACATGTAGAGGAACAAAATAACACAGCAATTTCACAAAGGCAAATGATTATGAAATGTGTACAGTAATGATCAAAGTTAAGTTACTTAAATGTAGGAAAAAACTATGAAACTTGACTAGGCAGTTGTGCTTTTAAATTTGGTGCAGTTAACGAGCAGACTAATACTCAATAGAAAACTATTACCTTATGCTGGTACATTTTACTATTTCTTGGAAATCTAAGCTCTGGGAAATGAAGTCAGTAAAAAGTAGGACGTCAATTCAGAACAGAAAGCTTACTTGCTATCAGTAAAAGACTAAGGCTATATTGCGCAAAGTTTATTTATTACCTTTCTGTGAACACAATGAAATGGACTTGTGCCTTGTGTGAGATACTCGAAGTGCAAAGATTTTGACATTTTCATTTGGTAATGGTGGCTCATTTTTTTTTAATTAGAAATAGGCTAAAATTTAGAGCATTTCAGTGTTCACTAATTTACTCTTCTGCTAAAAAATGTTTTCTAAATGTAACCTTTACAGAGATCAGTGTTGTTACCAAAATGTGAAACCCTTGCTTTTTACCAGAAATCTGACATTAGGCCAGTGAATCTTTATAAAAATACTTTTGTTGGGGATGTGAGTTTGTTAAAAACTAAGCTGCACATTTTATGGGAAAAAATTGCAAAGAACAATTACTTTAAATTTGTAAGTCTTGATATGAGGCCATTCCATAATTTAAAAAAAACCCTTAATTTTACAACTTCCCTGTAACATGAAATTCTCTAGTCTTTAAAATCCTATATACAAATAATGGTACTAATATCTGCTTTGTTGGGATCCTAACAGAAAAAAAAAGCACATGAGATTCCTTAGGGAAGGAGATGTGTCTCCTCTTTGCCCCCACTGATGGTGCCTTGCATCATTCCATATTGTACAGCCAGAAGAAACTGGTGTGCTCCTCTGGTGACTTGTGGAGAAATCACATTATTCACATCCTCATCCTCATCTGCAGCTGCGTGGGAACATTCACAACCATGAAGTAAGCAGATGCCAATGTGTTCCCATGATCAAGATGTAAGTTGGAAGCAGAAGTGATCGATCCTCGTATTTTATGGAAGTGGCCCTTTGCTGTCGGATATGATAGTTCTGATATTTAAATTTAATGTCAAATAATTAGCCAACTTTTTTGACTTTTGTCACTAATAGTGGTAAGAATATCCTGCTTTTCCTTATTTCTCTTTTGTTTTGTAATCTTTGCTGGCAGCATGGGACGCAATTAACTACTTTTGCAGGAGTGTGCATTAAAACCAGCACCTTCAAAGATTGGAATCAAATTTTGCAACAATAATTATGGAAGACACCTTATTATCTCTGATACTTTGGGGGGGCATAGTTCCTCATGTGAAAGCATTTAAGAGGCATTCACCTTTTAGATACAGTTTTTTGTGCTCTGTCTGTGTTTGAAATTACTTTTATACCTGATAAGGAATAGAAATTGTTTCTTGGTTGATCTAAGCAAAAAGCCAGATTGACAAAGGGACCACAGAGTCACCCTTTTTTTCTCTCCTTAAAAAAATTAAATCAGCTACCAAAACAAATAAGCTTGACAACAAGTATCCTTTCATGAAAACCAGAGCCTTTTTCCCTTCTCCACATACTGTGAGATTGTGTCAGGATATATAGGGCACTCAGGCCTGCTAAGCACGTTTAGTACCTTAAGGGCCTTTCTCAGGCATAGAAAGACAATTCATTCTTTTTTTCCAGGTTTTCTTGCCAGTTTCTTACCATAGACACTCAGTTGTCTATGGGTAGGTTCAGCACATAAGATATGCTTCAAAGAATAAACTGCTTTTCCAGTGAGGGTGAAATTTACATTTTCTAAAATTCCTCAGCTTCAGTCTTCGACCTGACTGACTTGGTCCTTGGAAATCAAGCTCCTGATAGGCAAAAATTGTTCTCAGCTACAAGCAATCTGTGTTTTCCTTGAATCTATTTTTGTCAGGGAAAGCTCATAATCTAATCAGTGTTTAATAAAAAAACGCTGTCTTCCCCCAGACAGAAAAACCTTTGCAGTATTAAAACCATCATGGCCTTTCTATGGCTTAAAAAATGGGTATAGTAAATATCTGTTTTATACCCTTAGCAACAATATGCACACCTGTACTTCAAATGCAAGCATCCTAAAGCAGAATTCAACTGGAGTCACCATTTGGATGTAATTGTAACTTGACTGCTCCTCAGTCAGGGGATGTCTTCAGGAGAGGCTCTGGAGTTCACTCCCCACTGTGGTCAGTCCCTAACAGGAACAAAATTCATGAGCACTATGTTGCACACAACAGTTCACAGGTATGTGGTAGCATCGCAAGTGCTGCCATCTCGGAGAAGAGAGTTGCAAATCTATTTGGCTCTGTGGAGCTGTACATTACCATATTGCTGATTTTATATGCTCTCATGGGAGCCTTTCATATAAATATAATTGTAAAAAATTATTCAGAATGAGAAGTCTTTGTGATGGCTTTCTGAAAAAGTTTACTTCTTGCTTTAAAAATGGAAGAAAAATATGTGATAATTCCAGAAAGACCATAAAAATGTCTTAACCGGGGTTTATAAAGAAAGCATTAAGCCTGCAGCCTCGTATTCAGGAAGATTCTGTCAGAGAGGGAGAGTTAATGGATGTCCAAATTGGGGTTTCTGCTGCCCAGATCTTTACCTAGGAGTTACCTGAAGGACCTGTCTGTATCACTACCTTCACAGTGCAGCAATCCATACACTTTATCTTTCTCCTACACCTGTATGCTACAGCAGCCTTTCCTAGTGCCCCGTGAGAGCTCTCCCTCTGCTCTAGCAGCAGATGTACCGTGGTTTTTGCCTTCCTCCGTCTCATGGCCTTAGAAGTCAAGGACAACCTTTGCAAGAGCCGATTAGCCTTTCTTCAGTTCTTGATATTTTAAGGTACTTCAAAACACTAAGAAATGTACACAACAGTACTCCAAACATTTTTTTCTTCTGAACACTTTTTTCTATTTCCTAGCTTTCCTGACCTGCAGACTGTTCTTTTAAGAGACTTTTATACTAGTGAATAGTTTTCCTTAGAGCCTGCATTGTTCGTGCTGCAGTGTTTCACCTGCCTCTTGCCATCCAGCTATGGAAAGCGAGGGCAACGGCCCTCAAGGTCCCACAGTGAAGGGTGAAGATGCATCCTGACACGCAGTGAGAGGCAGGAAGCAGACGACATGAAGGTGTGACAGACTAAGGAAAGAAAAGAGAACCAAAAACGGTGACAAACAGCATCCCTCTAAGCTTAGAAGCATCTAAGTGTTGTCGTTCCAGCTGGCTTCTATCTGAAAGGCACCAAAAGAAAACCCAGAACTGAGGGGGTAAAAACAATTATAAGCTTTCAAGTTAAGCAAAAATTAAGTTGATGAACAGTATCTTGTCATTCAAGGAATCAGATGAGACAATATGAACAGATTTTAAACAAACAAACAAAAAGAGACCAGCTTCCCCTGAGCAGGCGCTGGGCATGACAGTGGCACTTGGAGGTGAGTCGGCAGGAGTGTGGGAGCATAGGGGCTCACTCTAATGCTAAATGATGGCCTCACCAGGACATCCTTCCTCTTGTTTTAATCAGCTTCTCAATCAAAACCAAATGTAGAAGAGAGAGTCTGCACAATTTTATCAAATACCTAAGAAGACCTCTTCAACAAAGATGCAAACATGATATACTTAATGAAAGTGTAGGGGATATTTTTACCTTAAACATATTTATTTATTGTGTTAATTACAACAAGCTGCCCTGCGTACACATTCATAATCTGGTTCCTCTTTCATCTTTTCATTATAGATGAATGAATATATGATTTTTTTTTTTTGTATTGGTGCTTGGACAGATGGTTTCGTGTCCTCTCATCTGAGGACAAACAATGCTGCTGGGGGTTATACTAGCAGCTATTGTTTGAAAAGCAAATTTACTCCCGTTATCACGCTGTAAACACAACCCAAAGCAGGTGTCAACAGGTTTATTCCAATAGCACCAAAAAGTCCCAGGTTAGTTCTCACTGTGTTAGGTCATGTACAAACAGAATAAATAGCCTCTTCCCAAAGGCATTATAGGACCTGTTAACAATTTGCTGCTCTTATTTTCTCAAACAAAGGTTGTAAGTGTAGGCTGACAATACACATTAATTTGAAGGGACAGAAGGAAGGCAGCCCAGAATATAAACCTCTGCAGACCGATTCTTTTTTTTATTCTTTTCACTTCTGGATGTCTCTGCCTGGCTGCTTCTTGCTCAGCCAGTATGTTTCCCACAAATATAACCTACACTTGTAAAGATAAATTTTAAAAAACAAGTGCTGACAAGGGGTAAGAAAAATGGAGGAAAATTTCTGCATGAACACAAACAACAGGCACTGGCTGAAGGTTTCCAGTCTCACAGTTCACTGTGTATCTGAGCTAGACCTTTACCTACACTATTAAAAAGTCACAAGGGAGGCCTGGTTTCTCAATGTAACAAAACATGGCCAAACTCCAGGCAAATATGGGGCAATCTTGTGATTAAATTGCCACTGATGTAAAGAAAATGTTGGGTAATTTATGCACAGAATAGAAATACACAAAATAGAAGCAGCCCTGAGTATATTTCTGCATCTTGTTTACATGGAAAAAGTTTATATTTCTTGTCCTGCTTAGCTTACATGCAATTTCAGCATTGTAATGTTTACATTTGTGCATGAGGTAATCAAGTCAACTTGCTACATTAATGTTCATATTATGGACTACTTTGGTATTTCATCACCTTGTCCATACTGCCATATCTTGTGCTGGCTTCAGCTGTTAACTGGTATCTTGACTGCTTGAAACAAATACCTGCAAGTTACTTTTGAATGAAAACAGAAGCATGAGCAGGAAATCTCAAACAGTAATCACAGTGTATCTTTTTCAGTTTAAAAATAAGATAAGACTTTAAGGAATTAATTCAAGCCCTCTGTCCTTGTGGTCACCTTTTTTTGGGTAACCATGTCAAATCACTTGGAGCTGGCATAGATTTCAAAATGTTTCAAGTTCTCATTGAAAATCTGTGTGTTTATATACATGTATACGCACACAGATGTGGGGACACGTACATTGGAATCTGTTTTGTGGCAAATACATTCTTTCTGCTACCAATAGAAGTCAAGACAGCAGCTTTCTGGGGAATCGTCAACAGCACTGTAGTGCATGACACTCAATCACACACACCTTTACAGTCCCCCTGACAGGTGAATTTCACCTATGGAAACTTTATGCCTTTTTTGGAAAGCCAGGAACAGGTTTACTCATACTAGTAACATTGCTTGAAAAATCAAAATAAGAACAATAAATTTTATTTTAAAGTGGCAACTCAGTGTTAGACTCCAAATAAGGACTTTTTTTTTTCCTATGTGATGAAACATGGCAAAGAGGAAATGGCCTCAAGTTGTGCCAGGAGAGGTTTAGATTGGATATTAGGAAAAATTTCTTACTGAAGGAGTGGTGAAGCACTGGAACAGGCTGCCCAGGGAAGTGGTGGAGTCTCCATCCCTGGAGGTGCTCATACACTGTATACATGTAGTTGTTTGGGCCATGGCTTAGTAGGCAGGGTGGTGGTGTGTTGATGGTTGAGTTTGATCTTAAGAGTCTTTTCCAACCCTAAAGATTCTATGGTTCTATGAAGTATAATTTCTTTGGAAGCTGTTAGGATATAACAGCGTTTTCCTTCACTGCCGATGGACGGCAGCGCCTCACACAAGCTCGGTTTACCCGAGTGCAACCCATCGCAGGGTTGCAGAGGGTCAGGAAGCCCCAACAAGCAGGCTGGGAAGACCATCCTTGGGCTAAGGCCCGATTCCCTTTCCAGAGGTGCCGTCTTTTCCTCAGCCTGGCCAGGCGGCCGCGCGGGGTTCCAGCCGCCACTCCCAACGGGACTGTCCGGGCCGAGGTCCCACCCCCTCATTCCCGCTCGGAGGCGGCGGCAGGACGCGGGCAGCTGCGCCTCCCTGTAGCGGGAACGGCGCAGCATCCGTATCCTTGCGCCCGTATCCTTCCGCCCCCCTCCCGCTCAGCTCTCGGGCTGCAATTCACTGCCGCATAACTACAAGCGGACGGCGCCCTGCGGGTCCCTCCGCCTCCGCCCCCGCGCCCGGCTGCGCGCGCAGCTCCGCCTCGCCTCGCGCGGGAGCCGAGCAGGAGGCGGGGC
>JAUMJL010001908.1:0-21723 GCA_033558185.1 Dromococcyx pavoninus
GGGGAGGCTCTGCCCCCCATCCCAGCCTGAGGGGGGCAACGCCCCACGGCGGCACTGGGTGCCCGGTGGTGCCGTGGGGCGTTGGCCGCCGGCCGTGCCCCGTGGCGCGTGCGCTTCTCCCCACGCCCCACGGCGCGGCTGTGCCCGCCCCACGGCCGCCCCACGGCACGCCAGTGTCTGCCCCATAGCGTGCCAACGCCTGCCCCACGATGTACCAGCGTGTGCCCCACGGCGCGCCGGTGTCTGCCCCACGGCGTGCCAACGCCCACCAAAAGCTTGCCAATATCTGCCCCACGGCTGCCCCACGGCGTGCCAGTGCCCGCCCCACGGCGTGCCAATATCTGCCCCAGACGTGCCCCACAGCGTGCCACTGTCTGCCCCACGGCGTGCCAACGCCCACCCCATGGTGTGCCAATGTCTGCCCCACAGCCGCCCCACGGCGCGCCGTCTGCCCCACGGCGTGCCAATGTCTGCCCCATAGCGTGCCAACTCCTGCCCCACGGCGTGGGTGTGGCCGCCCCACGGTGTGCCAGCGTCTGCCCCACGGCTGCCCCATGGCACGGCCGGGCCTGCCCCACAGCTCGTTACGGGGTGCAGGGCAGCACCCGTGGGTGCCCTGGGCTGGGGCAGTGCCCCATGGCCTCATCCTGACCCTGGACCCATCCCACTCGGAGCAAGGGTGCTGAGCTGGGGCTGTGGGTGCAGGTACCCCATGGGCTCAGTGGCCCGTGAGCTCAGCACCCCATGGGCTCAGCGCCCTGTGAACTCAGCACCCCATGAGCTCAGCACCATCTTGGACCCGTCTGACTCAGACTCCTCATGGCCTCATCCTGACCCCAGACCCGTCCCACTGCATCTGAGTGCTCAGCACCGGGTGCTGAGCTTCTCCCCATGGCCTCATCCTGACCTTGGACCCAGCCTGCTTAGGGTGACGGTGCTGAGCTGAGGCTGTGCATGCAGGCACCCCATGGGCTCAGTGCCCTGTGAGCTCAGCACCCCATGGGCTCAGCGCCCTCTGAGCTCAGCACCCCATGAGCTCAGCACCATCCTGGACCCATCTCGCTCAGACTCCCCGTGGCCTCATCCTGACCCCAGACCCATCCCACTGCATCCGAGTGCTCAGCACCCGGTGCTGAGCCGGGGCTTCTCCCCATGGCCTCATCCTGACCTTGGACCCAGCCTGCTTAAGGTGACGGTGCTGAGCTGAGGCTGTGGGTGCAGATGCCCCATGGGCTCAGCTCCACATGGGCTCAGCACCATCCTGGACCCGTCTCGCTCAGACTCCCCGTGGCCTCATCCTGACCCCAGACCCCGTCCCACTGCATCCAAGTGCTCAGCACCCGGTGCTGAGCCGAGGCGTCTCCCCGTGGCGCCACCCTTCCCCAGCACACCCAGCCTGCGGCGCTGAACCGGGCAGGATGGAGCCCCCAGCCCTGCCGTGGGTGCTGGGCGCAGGTGCTGGTGCCGTGCAGGATGTGACCCTTGCCCCCCCCCTCTCTTTGCAGATGAGCGCGACCGCGTCCAGAAGAAAACCTTCACCAAGTGGGTCAACAAACACCTGCTCAAGGTACAGCCCCGGCTCAGCACCGCGTGGCCGCATCCGGCACCCCCGGCGGCGACCCCCCCGCTGCACCCCCATTGAAGCCCCCCATTGCACCCCCATTGAGCCCCATTGAGCCCCCCAACTTCAGCCCCATTGCAACCCTATTAAGCCCCCCATTGAACCTCATTGCCCCCTCATTGAGCCCCCCAACCGCAGCCCCTTTGCCCCCCATTGAGCCCCATTAAGCCCCCCAGCTGCACCCCCATTGCAGCCCCATTGAGCCCTGTTAAGCCCCCCATTGCAGCCCCATTGAGCCCCCCAACTGCAGCCTCTTTACCCCCCCATTTAGCCCCATTGAGCCCCATTAAGCCCCCCAGCTGCACCCCCATTGAGCCCATTTAAGCCCCCCAACTGCAGCCCCTTTGAGACCCCATTGAGACCCCCAACTGCAGCCCCTTTGCCCCCCCATTGAGCCCCATTAAGCCCCCCAACTTCAGCCCCATTCAGACCCCATTGAGACCCCATTGCAGCCCCATTGAGCCCCGTTGAGCCCCCACTACACCCCCATTGCTCCCCCACTGAGCCCCATTGAAGCCCCCCAACTGCACCCCCATTGCACCCCATTGCAACCCTGAGCTGTGCCTCCATTGCAGCCCCCATTACACCCCCATTGTGCCCCCCAGCTGCAGCCCCTTTGCCCCCCCATTGAGTCCCATTGCCCCCCATTGAGCCCCGTTAAGCCCCCCAACTTCAGTCCCATTGCAGCTCTGTTAAGCCCCCCCGTTGAGCCCCATTGCAACCCCATTGAGTCCCATTAAACCCCCCAACTGCAGTCCCATTGAGACCCCACTGAGACCCCATTGCACCCCACTGACCCCCCCAACTGCAGCCCCATTGCAGCTCTATTAAGCCCCCCATTGAGCCCATTTGCCCCCCCCATTGAGCCCCCCAGCTGCAGCCTCTTTGCCCCCCCATTTAGCCCCATTGAGCCCCATTAAGCCCCCCAGGTGCACCCCCATTGCACCCACACTGAGCCCCCCAACTTCAGCCCCATTGCACCCCCATTGACCCCCATTTTGCCCCCCAGCTGCGCCCCCATTGCAGCCTCATTGCAGCCCCATTGAGCCCCATTGCAGCCCTATTAAGCCCCCCAGCTGCAGCCCCTTTGAGACCCCATTGAGACCCCCAACTGCAGCCCCATTGCAGCCCCATTAAGCCCCCCAACTTCAGCCCCATTGAGCCCCATTAAGCCTCCCAGCTGAACCCCCATTGCAGCCCATTGAGCCCTGTTAAGCCCCCCAACTTCAGCCCCATTGCAGCCCCATTGAGCCCCCCAACTGCAGCCCCTTCCCCCCCATTGAGCCCCATTGCAGCCCCATTGAACCCCATTAAGCCCCCCAACTTCAGCCCCATTAAACCTCCCAGCTGAAGCCCCATTGCAGCCCCACTGAGCCACCAACTGCAGCCCCCTTGCCCCCCCCATTGAGCCCCATTGCAGCCTCATTAAGCCCCCCAGCTGCACCCCCATTGCAGCCCCATTGAGCCCTGTTAAGCCCCCCAACTTCAGCCCCATTGCAGCTCTATTAAACCCCCTCACTGAGCCCCATTGCAACCCCATTGCCCCCCCCACTGAGTCCCATTGAGCCCCCCAACTACAGCCCCATTGAGACCCCATTGCCCCCCCATTGAGTCCCATTGAGCCCCCCAGCTGCAGTCCTATTGAGACCCCATTGAGACCCCACTGAAACCCCATTGCACCCCACTGAGCCCCCCAACTTCAGCCCCATTGAACCCCATTAAGCTCCCCAGCTGCACCTCCATTGCAGCCCATTGAGCCCTGTTAAGCCCCCCAACTTCAGCCCCATTGCAGCCTCATTGAGCCCCATTAAGCCCCCCAACTTTAGCCCCGTTGAGACCCCATTGCACCCCCACTGAGCCACCAACTGCAGGCCCCTTGCCCCCCCCATTGAGCCCCATTGCAGCCTCATTAAGCCCCCCAGCTGCACCCCCATTGCAGCCCCATTGAGCCCTGTTAAGCTCCCCAACTTCAGCCCCATTGAGCCTCATTGAGTCCCACTGAGCCCCCCAACTGCAACCCCTTTGAGACCCCTTTGAGACCCCATTGCACCCCACTGAGCCCCCCAACTGCAGCCCCATTGCACCCCCATTGAGTCCCGTTGCCCCCCATTGAGCCCCGTTAAGCCCCCCAACTTCAGCCTCATTGCAGCTTTATTAAGCCCCCCCATTGAGCCCCATTGCAACCCCATTGCCCCCCATTGAGTCCCACTGAGCCCCCCAGCTGTAGTCCCATTGAGACCCCATTGAGACCCCATTGCCCCCCCCACTGAGTCCCATTGAGACCCCCAGCTGTAGTCCCATTGAGACCCCATTGCCCCCCCATTGAGTCCCATTGAGCCCCCCAGCTGTAGTCCCATTGAGACCCCATTGAGACCCCACTGAGTCCCATTGAGCCCCCCAGCTGTAGTCCCATTGAGACCCCATTGAGACCCCATTGCCCCCCCATTGAGTCCCACTGAGCCCCCCAGCTGTAGTCCCATAGAGACCCCATTGAGACCCCCATTGCACCCCACTGAGCCCCCCAACTGCAGCCCCTTTCAGACCCCATTGAGCCCCATTAAGCCCCCCATCTGCACCCTCATTGCCCCCCCCCATTGCAGCCCCCCAGCCCTGGCACCACCGCCGCACCCCCAGCTGCAGCCCCCCCCCCCCAGCTCCCCCAGCCCAGGGACCCCCAGCCCTGGCACCACCTTGGTGGGTGGGTGCTGGGGGGTGCCCGGCCCTGCGGTGCCCCCCCCTCCCTGGCCGTGCTGCCCTCACCTCTGTCTCTCTCCTCCCGGCGGCTCCCGGCGCAGCACTGGCGCGCGGAGGTGGGTGCCCGCGGTGCCAGGCGGGCGCTGCTCGAGGGGTGTGGGGGGGGTCCTGGCACTGCTGGCACGGGGAGGGGGGCACCGGGTCTGAGCCCCCCCCCCCACCCCACCCCAGGCACCGTGGGCAGGGGTTCTGAGCCCCCTGGCACTACTGGGAGGGGGGGCGCCGGGGGCACTGGTTCCAGTCCTGGCACGGTGGGCAGGGGGTCCGAGCCCCCAGGGGTCTCCAAGGGGTTCCGGGGGGTACCAGGGGGGGCTGAGGGGGCCGGGTGGTGCTGGGGGGATCCGTTGGGCACCACGGGGTGCCACATAGTTCCAAAGAGCTTCCAGGTGGTTCCAGGAGGTTCCAAGGGGTTCCCGGGGGTGCCAGGGTGTGCCAGGGGGTGTTGGGGGGTTCCAGGGGTACCAGAGGGGTGCTGGGGGTGCCGGGGGGCACCAGGTTGTGCCAGGGGGCACCAAGTGTTCCAGGAGATTCCAGGAGGTTCCAAGGGATTCCTGGGGGCACCACGGGTTGCCAGGAGATGCCTGGGGGTGTCAGGGGGTGTCGGGGGGTTCCAGGGGTACCAGAGGGGTGCTGGGGGTTCCGGGGGTGCCCCTGATGCCCGCGGTGCCCCCAGGCCCAGCGCCACGTCAACGACCTCTACGAGGACCTGCGCGATGGGCACAACCTCATCTCTCTGCTCGAGGTGCTCTCGGGGGACACCCTGGTAGGTCCCACCCTGGCACTGCCACCACCACCACCCCCCACCCCCCGGGACCCCCCCTCCTCGCCCTCCTCTGCCCTCTCGTCCCTGTCCTTCCATCCCTGTCCCGCTGGGCATCTCCTCGGGCAGCGCTGCCCCCGCCTCGCCGACGCCTCATGGAGCCCCCCTGTGCCCCCCCCCCCCCCCAGTGCCTCTGACCCCCATTTCTGTGCCTGTGCCCCCTCTGTGCCTCTGACCCCCTCTTTTGTGCCTGTGCCCCCCCTTTCTATGCCTCTGTCCCCCCCTTTCTGTGCCTCTGTGCCCCCCTCTTCTGTCCTTGTGCCCCCCTGTGCCTCTGTGCCCCCCTTTTGTCCTTGTGCCCACCTCTTCTGTCCTTGTGCCTGTGCCCCCCCTTCTGTGCCTGTGCCCCCTCCTTTCTGTCCTTGTGCCCCCCTGTGCCTCTGCCCTCCCCTTTCTGTGCCTCTGCCCCCCCCTTTCTGTGCCTCTGTGCCCCCCTTCTGTGCCTGTGCCCCCCTTCTGTGCCTCTGACCCCCCCTTTCTGTCCTTGTGCCCCCCCCGTGCCTGTGCCCCCCCGTGCCTGTGCCCCCTTCTGTGCCTCTGCCCCCCCTTTCTGTGCCTGTGCCCCCCTCTTTTGTGCCTGTGCCCCCCCTTCTGTCCTTGTGCCCCCTTTCTGTGCCTGTGCCCCCTCTGTGCCTCTGACCCCCTCTTTTGTGCCTGTGCCCCCCTCTTCTATCCTTGTGCCCCCCTTCTGTGCCTCTGTGCCCCCCCTTCTGTGCCTCTGTGCCCCCCTCTTCTGTCCTTGTGCCCCCTGTACCTCTGCCCCCCCCTTTCTGTGCCTGTGCCCCCCTTCTTTATCTGTGCCCCCTCTTCTGTCCTTATCCCCCCCTTCGGTGCCTCTGTCCCCCTCTTCTGTCCTTGTGCCTCTGCCCCCCCTTTCTGTGCCTCTGCCCCCCCTTCTGCATCTGTGCCCCCCCTTCTGTCCTTATGCCCCCCCTTCTGTCCTTATGCCCCCCCCGTGCCTGTGCCCCCCTCTGTGCCACAGCCCCCCCCGTCCCTGTGCTGCCATTGCCCCCTCTCTTGCTCTTCTGCCCCCTCTCCTGTGCCACTGCCCCCTCTGCCCCTGCGCTGCCCCCTCTCCTGTGCCTGTGCCCCCTCTCTTGCTCCTCTGCCCCCCTCCTGTGCCTGTGCCCCCTCTCTTGCCCCTCTGCCCCCTCTCCTGTGCCACTGCCCCCTCTCTTGCCCCTCTGCCCCCTCTCCTGTGTCACTGCCCCCTCTCTTGCCCCTCTGCCCCCTCTGTCCCTGTGCTGCCCCCTCTCTTGCCCCTCTGCCCCCCTCTCCTGTGTCATTGCCCCCTCTCTTGCTCTTCTGCCCCCCTCCTGTGCCTGTGCCCCCTCTCTTGCCCCTCTGCCCCCTCTGTCCCTGTGCTGCCCCCTCTCTTGCCCCTCTGCCCCCCTCTCCTGTGTCATTGCCCCCTCTCTTGCTCTTCTGCCCCCCTCCTGTGCCTGTGCCCCCTCTCTTGCCCCTCTGCCCCCTCTGTCCCTGTGCTGCCCCCTCTCTTGCCCCTGCGCTGCCCCCCCCCCGTCCCCGCTGTCGCCCCGGTGCCCGCGCTGCCCCCTCTAACGTCTCTTTGCTTTGGTGCCCTCTCCGCTTGCCCTCTGGGGGCCCCGGTGGGCACCGCCGTCCCCTCCTTCCTCTCCTTGCGCCGCGCCCGCCCGCGGCAGCCGAGGGAGCGCCACCTCCTGCGGACCCTGCGCCCGGTGAGTGCCCGCGCTCGGCGCCCGCCGCCGACGTCGGGGCTGGCGGGCGGCGCTGGCACCGCGGAGACGCCTGGTGGGCGAGAGACCCCCCCCCCCCCCCATCCTCCTCACACACACCCCCAGCACTGCCAGGGGGTGCGGGGGCTCCTGGGGCATCGGGAACCAGGGCTGGGTACAGCCGGTGCCGTGGGGTGCCCCCGGTATGGGGCACCCACACCGTGGGGCACCCCCAGCACGGTGGCACCGGTCCCCGCCGTGGGGTGACAACGGAGCTGCCGGGAGCCGGTGCCGCCTCTGTTGGCGTCGCCGCGGGTGGGGTGGGGGCACCTTGGCCGCGATGCCCACGCGCGGTTGCGGTTGCGCCAGTCCCAGTCTTGGCACCAGTTCTTCACCCGGTTGGGGGTTCCCGGTGCTGGCGCCGGTGCCGCTGCGGTTGGGGCTGCAGCGGGCATCACCCTCATGGTGATCACACCTCATGGGCTTGGCTTCTGTGATGGCTGATGGTGGCCCCAGAGTGGTTGGGTTGGGTTGAGTTGGTGGCACCGTGGGGTGACCAGTGGCATTGGTGGCCCTGGAGTGGTTGGGTTGGGTTGAGTTGGTGGCATCGTGGGGTGACCAATGGCCTTGGTGGCCCCAGACTGGTTGGGTTGGGTTTGCGGCACCATGGGATGGCCAATGATGTTGATGGCCCTGGAGTGGTTGGGTTGGGTTGGTCGCACCTTGGGGTGACCAATGGCCCTGGTGGCCCCAGAGTGGTTGGGTTGGGTTGTGTTGGTGGCACCATGGGATGACCAATGATGTTCATGGCCCTGGAGTGGTTGGGTTGGGTTGGGTTAGGTTTGGTTGGTGGCACCTTGGGGTGACCAACGGCCTTGGTGGCCCCAGACTGGTTGGGTTGGGTTGGATTGGATTGGTGGCCCCAGAGTGGTTGGGTTGGGTTGGGTTGGTGGCACCATGGGATGGCCAATGATGTTGATGGCCCTGGAGTGGTTGGGTTGGGTTGGGTTGGTTGCACCTTGGGGTGACCAATGGCCCTGGTGGCCCTGGGATAGTTGGGTTGGGTTGGGTTGGCGGCACCATGGGATGGCCAATGATGTTGATGGCCCTGGAGTGGTTGGGTTGGGTTGGGTTGTTGGCACCGCGGGGTGACCAGTGGCGTTGGTGGCCCTGGTGCTGTGCCCCCCTCATGCCCCCCTGACCCCCCGCGTCCCTGCAGCCGCGCGAGAAGGGCCGAATGCGCTTCCACAAACTGCAGAACGTCCAGATCGCCCTCAACTACCTGAAACATCGCCAGGTGAGCGGGGGCACCCCCTGGGCACCCCCTGGGCACCCCTTCCCACCGGGGCACCGCCCGGCACCGGGCACCCTCCCCTTGCCCGCGGTGACCGGCAGCGCTCGGCGTCCCCAGGTGAAGCTGGTGAACATCCGCAACGATGACATCGCCGACGGGAACCCCAAGCTCACGCTGGGGCTCATCTGGACCATCATCCTGCACTTCCAGGTGCGACGGTGATGGTGGTGGTGGGGTCCCAGTTCAGTCTTGGTTGGGTCCTGGTTGGGTCCAAGTTGGGTGCCGGTTGGGTCATGGTTGGGTCCCAGTTGGGTCCCGATTTGGTCCTGGTTGAGTCTCTGTTGTATCTCAATTGGGTGCTGGTTGGGTCCCCATTGGGTCCTGGTTGGGTCTGGGTTCGGTCCCAGCTGGATCCCAATTGGGTCTGGGTTGGGTCCCGGTTCGTCCTCACTGGGTCCCGGTTGGATGTCTGTTGGGTCCCAGTTGGGTCCCCCTTTGTCCTCACTGGGTCCCGGTTGGCTGTCTGTTGGGTCCCAGTTGGGTCCCCCTTTGTCCTCACTGGGTCCCGGTTGGGTGTCTGTTGGGTCCCGGTTGAGTCTCTGTTGGGTCCCGGTTGGATCCCAGTTGGGTCTGGGTTGGTTCCCGGTTAGGTCCCCGTTTGGTCCTCACTGGGTCCCAATTGGGTCTGGGTTGGGTGTCTGTTGGGTCCCGGTTGGGTCCTGGTTGGGTCTGGGTCGGGTTCCGTTTGGGTCCCTGTTGGGTCCCGGTTAGGTCCTGGTTGGGTCCTGGTTGGGTCCCGGTTAGGTCCTGGTTGGGTCTCGGTTGGGTGTCTGTTGGATGTCTGTTGGGTCCCGGTTGGGTCCTGGTTGGGTGTCTGTTTGGTCCCTGATTGGTCCTCACTGGGTCCCGGTTGGGTGTCTGTTGGGTCCCGGTTGGGTGTTGGGTCCTGGTTGGGTCCCAGTTGGGTGTCTGTTGGATCCCGGTTGGGTCTGGGTTGGATCCCGGTTGGGTCTGGGTTGGATCCCGGTTGAGTCTGGGTTTGGTCCCGGTTGGGTCCCGGTTGGGTCCCGGTTGGGTCTGGGTTGGGTCCCGGTTGGGTGTCTGTTGGGTGTCTGTTGAGTCCCAGTTGGGTCCCGGTCGGTCCCGGTCGGTGCTGACGGCGCCGGTGCCGGCAGATCTCGGACATCCAGGTGTCGGGGCAGTCGGAGGAGATGACGGCCAAGGAGAAGCTGCTGCTGTGGTCGCAGCGCATGGTCGAGGGGTACCAGGGCCTGCGCTGCGAGAACTTCACGTCCAGCTGGCGCGACGGCCGCCTCTTCAACGCCATCATCCACCGGCACAAGTAGGGGCCTCATCTCCATCGCCGTCCCCACCATCTCCGATGTCTCCAGCATCTCCTTCCCAATCATCTCCATCATCCCCATCATCTCCACCCCCATTGTCTCCATCGTCTCCATTTCCGTCTCCTTCATCCCCATCATCCCCATCCCCAATCTCCACCCCCGTTATCTTCATCAACCCAATCAACCCAATTGTCCCAATCATCTCCATCATCTCCATTTCCATCTCCTTCATCCCCATCGTCCCCATCGTCCCCATCATCTCTCGGCCACCAACACTGACTCTGTTGTGACCGCTGTGGTGTCTCTGCTGTGCCCCCTGTCCCCCCTCCCTGTCCCCCCCGTCCCCTCCCCGTCTCCCCTGTCCCTCACTGTCCCCCCCGTCCCCATGTCCCCCATCCCCTCTTTGTCCCTCTGTCCTCGTGTCCCCCCCTGTCCCCCATCCCCTCACTGTCCCCCCTGTCCCTGTGTCCCCCCTTCCCCGTGTCCGCCCGACCGTCCCCGTGTCCCCTCACTGTCCCCCCTGTCCCCGTGTCCCCTCACTGTCCCCCCTGTCCCTGTGTCCCCTGTCCCCCCATCCCCGTGTCCCCCGTGTCCCCTCACTGTCCCCGTGTCCCCCCTGTTCCCTCTTGTCCCCCCTCACTGTCCCCCTGTCCCCGTGTCCCCCCTCACTGTCCCCGTATCCCCCCATCCCCCTGTCCCCCCATCCCCTCACTGTCCCCGTGTCCCCCCATCCCTGTGTCCCCCCTCACTGTCCCCGTGTCCTCCCGTCCCCTCTCTGTCCCCCTATCCCCTCCCTGTCCCCCCTGACCGTCCCCGTGTCCCCCCTCACTGTCCCTGTGTCCCCCCATCCCCTCGCTGTCCCCGTGTCCCCCCCTCACTGTCCCGGTGTCCCCCCTCACTGTCCCTGTGTCCCCCCATCCCTTCACTGTCCCCGTGTCCCCCCCTCACTGTCCCCGTGTCCCCCCTCACTGTCCCTGTGTCCCCCCATCCCTTCACTGTCCCCGTGTCCCCCCCTCACTGTCCCCATGTCCCCCCTCACTGTCCCTGTGTCCCCCCATCCCCTCGCTGTCCCCGTGTCCCCCCCTCACTGTCCCCGTGTCCCCCTGTCCCCGTGTCCCCCCCTCACTGTCCCCGTGTCCCCCCAGGCCGATGCTGATCGACATGAACCGCGTTTATCGCCAGAGCAACCTCGAGAACCTCGACCAGGCCTTCGCGGTGGCTGAGCGCGACCTGGGGGTGACGCGGCTGCTGGACCCCGAAGGTGCCCTCCCCGGGTCCCCTCCCTGCGTCCCCTCTGCCTGTGCCACCCCCCCCATGTCCCATGTGCCGGTGCCCCCCCCATGTCCCTGTGCCCCCCATGTCCCGTTGCCCCCCCTGTGTCCCACGTGCCGTTGCCCCCCATGTTCCCGTGCCCCCCCCATGTTCCCGTGCCCCCCCCGTGTCCCTGTGTCCCCCCCTGTGTCCCTGTGCCCCCCCGTGTCCCATGTGCCATTGCCCCCCCTCGTGTCCCCATGCCCCCCCATGTCCCCCCTGCCTGTACCCCCCGTGTCCCATGTGCCGTTGCCCCCCCTCCCTTGCCCCCCCCGTGCTCCCTGTGTCCCCGTGCCCCCCCGTGTCCCCTCTGCCGTTGCCCCCCTCTCCCGTGCCCCCCCCCCGTGTCCCACGTGCCGTTGCCCCCCTGCCCCCAGACGTGGACGTGCCGCAGCCCGACGAGAAGTCCATCATCACCTACGTCTCGTCCCTCTACGACGCGATGCCGCGCGTGCCCGAGGCGCAGGACGGCGTCAAGGCCAACGTGAGCGCCACCAGGGCCGGGCTGGGGGGGGGTGGCGGTGCCTTTTGAGGTCCCCATGCCTGACGCCCCCCCCCCCCTGCTCCCCTCGGGCCCTGCAGGAGCTGCAGCTGCGCTGGCAGGAGTACTACGAGGCGGTGACGCTGCTGCTGCAGTGGATGCGGCACCAGGAGCTGCTCTGCGAGGAGCGCCGCGGCGCGGCCGCCTTCGAGGAGATCGAGGTGAGAGGGATGGGGAGGGGGGACACGGGGGGGGGGGGGGGCCGGGGTCACGTGGGGACTTGGGGGAATCCCTGGTTCCCTTGGCAACACGGGGGCAGCCGCGGCATCAGTGGTTCCCATGGCAACACAAGGGTGTCCCTGGTTCCCTTGGTAGCATGGGACAACCACAGCATTTATGGTTCCCATGGCAATGTGGGGCATCCCTGGTTCCCTTGGTAACTCAGGGACAGCCGCAGCATCAATGGTTCCCATGGCAATGTGGGGCATCCCTGGTTCCCTTGGTAACATAGGGAGAGTCACAGCATCAATGGTTCCCATGGCAACACAGGGGCTGCCACAGCATCAATGGTTCCCATGGCAACACAAGGGCGTCCCTGATTCCCTTAGTAACATAGGAACAGCCACAGCATCAATGGTTCCCATGGCAATACGGGCACCGCCACAGCATTACTGGTTCCTATATCAACACAGGGTTTCCCTGGTTCCCATGGTAACACAGAGACAGCCACAGCATCAATGGTTCCCCTGGCAATGTGGGGCATCCCTGGTTCCCAGGGTAACACAGGGACAGCCGCAGCATCAAAGGTTCCCATGGCAATGTGGGGCATCCCTGGTTCCCTTGGTAACATAGGGAGAGTCACAGCATCAATGGTTCCCATGGCAACACAGGGGCTGCCACAGCATCAATGGTTCCCATGGCAATACGGGCACCGCCACAGCATTACTGGTTCCCATATCAACACGGGGTTTCCCTGGTTCCCAGGGTAACACAGAGACAGCCACAGCATCAATGGTTCCCCTGGCAACACAAGGACGTTCCTGGTCCCCTGGTAACGTAGGGACAGCCACAGCATCAATGGTTCCCATGGCAATACGGGGGCCACCACAGCATCAGTGCTTCCCATATCAACACAGGGTATCCCTGGTTCCCTTGGTAACACAGGGACAGCCACAGCATCAGTGATTCCCATGGCAACATGGGGGCGTCCCTGGTTTCCTTGGTAACACCAGGCAGCCACAGCATCAATGGTTCCCATGGCAACACAACACGAATGCATCCCCAGCATCACCAATTCCTGTGGGAACACGGATGCATCCCTGATTCCCATGGAAACACGGGGGCATCCCCAGCATCCCCGGTTCCCATGGCAACAGGGATGCACCCCCGGCTTTACTGGTCCCAGATTGGAGCAGTGCTGGGCTCTCGGCTCCAGCTGCATCCCTGGAGCCGGGGTGGGGGGGCTGTGGGCTGGGGGAGCCGTGTGCCAGGAGATGCTGGGAGTTACTGGGAGACACTGGGAGGTGCTGGGAGGTGCCAGGAGCTGCCCGGGCAGGGAGGGCCCCGCTGAGTCAGCGCTTCCCCGACCACGGCGCGTGAGTCACCGGCAGCGGCGGCGGCGGCGAATGCCAACGGCAACCGCAGCCCCTCCCCGGCCCCTTCCTTCCCACGGGCCATGGAAAACCGGGATGGGGGGGGGGGGGGGGGGCAAGGGGGGGGCCCCCACCCTCCACCCAACCGCGGTGGCGTCACGGAATCCCTCGGCTTGGGAAGGGCCCAAGCTGGGATCCTTGGGAAAGAGCCAAGTTCATCGTGTCCCGGCACAGCCGGGAGGGGTCCTGGCACCCCCTGCCCCCCCCACCAAACCCCAGCACTCTGTGTGTGTGGGGGGGTCCCCGTGTTGTGTCCCCCCCCCCCAACCTGAGCACCCCCTCCCGTGTCCTGGCAGGTCCTGTGGCGCCAGTTCCTGAAGTTCAAGGAGACGGAGCTGCCGGCCAAGGAGGCCGACAAGAACCGCTCCAAGGCCATCTTCCAGGCCCTGGAGGTGGGGGGTCCCAGGGAGATGGGGGTCCTGAGGGTCCCAAGGGGCTGGGGGGGGCAAGGGAGGTGAGGGTCCTGAGGGTCCCAAGGGGCTGGGGGCCCAAGGGAGTGGAGGGTCCTGGGACTCCCAAGACAGAGGTTGGAGGTGCTGAGGGTCCCAAGAGGTTGGGGGTCCTGGGGCTCCCTAGAGTCCAGGGGTCCTGAGGGTCCCAAGGGGCTGGGGGGGCCAAGGGAGCTGGGAGTCCTGAGGGTCCCAAGGGGCTGGGGGGCCAAGGGAGCACGGGGTGCTGGGGCTCCCAAGATAGAGGTTGGGGGTCCTGAGGGTCCCAAGAGGTTGGGGGTCCCAGGGAGCTGGGGGTCCAAGGGAGTGGGGGGTCAAGGAACTCCCAAGACAGAGGTTGGAGGTGCTGAGGGTCCCAAGAGGTCGGGGGTCCTGGGGTTCCCTAGAGGCCAGGGGTCCTGAGGGTCCCAAGGGGTTGGAGGTCCCAAGTGGCTGGGGGTGATGAGGTGGGGGGGGTCCTGGGGGTGCTGGGTTTTGGGGGTCCCAGGGGTCTGGGGGTCTGAGGGTGCTGGGGTTTGGTTTTTTGGGGGTCCCAGGGGTCTGGGGGTGCTGGATGTGGAGTTTTGGGGGGTCTGGGGGCCCTGGGTGCTGTGTTTTCGGGGTGCTGGGTGCCCTGGGTGCAGGCACTGAGGGCCGTGGTGCCGCAGGGCGCGGTGAGGGAGGGGCAGCTGTCGGTGCCCCCCGGGTTCCACCCCCTGGACGTGGAGAAGGAGTGGGGGCGGCTGCAGACGGCGCTGCTGGAGAGGGAGGGGCTGCTGAGGGCTGAGTTCGAGAGGTGAGGGGGGGGCCGGGGGGGGGGGGGGCGAGGGGGGGGGAGCAAACCAACCCCCCCCACACACCGGATGGGAGGGGCTGGGAGGGGATGGGCTGGGCTGGGCTGGAGTGGGAGGCACTGGGATGGGCTGGGGGGGTGAGGGGGGGAGAAAACCACCCCCCCCCCCATCGGATTGGGGGGGCTGGGGTGGCTGGGATGGGATGGCATTGGGAGGGGATGGGATGGGAGGGGCTGGGATGGCACTGGAATGGGGGGGGATGGCATTGGGAGGGGCTGGGATGGGCTGGGGGGGCTGGGAGGGGATGGGGGGGCTGGGAGGGGCTGGGCTGGGAGGGGCTGGGATGGCACTGGGGGATGGCATTGGGAGGGGCTGGGATGGGCTGGGGGGACTGGGAGGGGATGGGGGGCTGGGAGGGGATGGGATGAGATGGGATGGGGGGGCTGGGATGGGAATGGGGGGGGATGGAATGGGATGGGGGGATGGCATTGGGATGAGATGGGATGGGAGGGGTTGGGATGGGAGGGGCTGGGGGGACTGGGATGGCACTGGACATGGGGGGGGGGATGGGTTGGGGGGGGGATAGGAGGACTGGGATGGGCTGGGAGGGGTTGGAATGGGATGGGAGGAGGTGGCATTGGAATGAGATGGGATGGGATGTGTTGGGGGGGGGGCTGGGAGGGCATGGAATGGAATGGAATGAACTGGGAGGGGCCTGGGCTGGGGGGGGTTCCTGGCCCTGAACCCACGGGGAGCTGAGTCAGAGCTTCCGGAACGCCGAGAGGGAAGGGGGGGGGGGAACAGCCACGACAGCAACTAGGGGGGGGGAAGAGTGGGGTGGGGAGGGGGGGGGATTGGGAGTGGGGGGTGGGATTGGGGTGGGGATTGAGATTGGGTTGGGATTGGGGATGGGGATGGGTTGGGATTGGGATAAAGATTGGGGTTAGATTGGGATTGGGATGGGATGGGGAGGCGATGGGATTGGGATTGGATTGGTCTGGGGTGGGATGGGGTGGGGAGTGGAACGGGGTGGGATTACGATTGGGGTTGGATTGGGATTGGAATGGGATGAGATGGGGTTGGATTGGGATGAGGGAGCAGGATGGGGCCCCCGGGTGCTCAGGGCGTGTCCTGGCACAAAGGGCGTGGAGGGACCTGGGCTGGGCAGGGCAGGATTGGTGCCCTCAGGGCACAACTGGTGCTGTGCCAGGCCGGGCGGGTGCTGGGCAGGGCCGGGATCTGCCCAAGGGCAGGATGGGTGCTGTACAGGGCTGGGTGGCGCTGTGTGGTGCAGGATGGTGCTGTGCAGGGCTGGATGGGTGCTGAGTGGGGTGCAGGATGGTGTTGAGCAGGGCGCAGAGGATGGTTGCTGCTGTGGTGCTGAGGAGGGTGCAGGATGGGTGCTGTGCAGGGGGTGCTGGGGCGGTGCAGGATGGTGCTGTGCAGGTCCGGGTGGGTGTGCAGGTCCGGGTGGGTGGCCTGAACAGGGTGCAGGATGGTGCCGAGCAGGGTTCAGGATGGTGCTGAGCAAGGGTGCAGGATGGTGCTGAGCAGGGTGCAGGGTGGCACTGTGCATGATGGCCCTGAGCAGGGTGAAGGGTGGCGCTGAGCAGTGCCGGATGGTGCTGAGCAGGGTGCAGGATGGTGCTGAGCAAGGTGCAGGATGGTGCTGAGCGGTGCAGGGTGGCCCCGAGCAGGGTGCAGGATGGTGCCAAATGGTGCAGGATGGTGCTGTGCAGTGTGCAGGATGGCGCCCAGCAGGGTGGCCCTGAGCAGGGTGCAGGATGGTGCTGAGCAGGGTGGTGCTGAGCGGTGCAGAATGGTGCTGCGCGGGGATGCCAAGGATGGTGCTGAGCGGTGCAGGGTGCAGGATGGTGCTGTGCAGGGTGCAGGATGGTTCTGTGCGGGGGTGCCGAGCAGGGTGCAGGATGGTGCTGAGCAGTGCAGGATGGTGCTGAGCAGTACAGGGTGGCCCAGTGCAGGGTGGCACGGTGCAGGGTGGTGTTGAGTGGTGCAGGGTGGTGCTGCGCCGGGATGCCGAGCAGGGTGCAGGATGGTGCTGAGCAGTGCAGGGTGCAGGATGGTGTTGAGCAGGGTGCAGGATGGTGCCGAATTGTGCAGGGTGGTGTTGAGCGGTGCAGGGTGATGCTGCACGGGGGTGCTGAGCAGGGTGCAGGATGGTGCTGTGCAGGATGGGTGCTGCGCGGGGGGTGCCGAGCAGGGTGCAGGATGGTGCTGAGCCCTGCGGTGCCCCAGGCTGGAGCAGCTGCAGCGGGTGCTGACGAAGCTGCAGATGGAGTCGGGGCTCTGCGAGGAGCAGCTCAACCAGGCCGAGGCGCTGCTGCAGGCGGTGAGAGGGGGGCGGCGGGGGGACCCTGGGGGGGGGAGGCGGGTGGGGGGACCCCGGGGGGATGGGGGGATGGGGGACCCCCGGGGGGATGGAGGAGGCGGCGGTGGGGGGACCCCCCCCCGATAGGATGGGGGGAACAGCGGGGGGGAACAGTGGGGGGGACCCCCCGGGGAGGGGGGAACAGCGGGGGGACCCCCCCGAGGGGATGGGGGGGGCAGCGGGGTGGACCCCCAGGGGGTGGGGGGGGGCAGTGGGGAGACCCAAGGGGATGGGGAAGGCGGTGGTGGGGGTACCCCCGGGGGGTGGGAACAGTGGGGGGACCCCCGGGGGGTGTGGGGGGACTCCGAGGGGATGGGAGGTGGGGGTCCCCCCCCCCGAGGGGATGGGGGGGGGATGGGGGGAGTGGAGGGACCCCCGAAGGGATGGGGGGGGAACAGGGGGGGGACCCCGAGGGGATGGGGGGGAGTGGGGAGACCCCTGAGGGGATGGGGGGGAACAGCGGGGGGACCCCCAGGGGATGGGGAGGGGCGGTGCAGTGGGGAGACCCCCCAAAAGGGGAAGGGGGGCTGTAGCAGAGGGTCCTGGGGGGTCCCAGTCTCAGGGGTCCTGGGGGGTCCCAGTTTCAGGGGTCCTGGTGGGGGTCCCAGTCTCAGGGGTCCTGGGGGTCCCCACTTTCAGAGGTCCTGGGAGTCCCAGTCTCAGGGGTCCTGGGGGTCCCCACTTTCAGGGGTCCTGACTCACTGCATTGCAGAAGCTGCGGCTGCAGTGGGGGGGGGGGGGGGCAGTGGGGGTCCCGGTCCCAGGGGGTCCCCAGGGGGTCCCAATCCCTCCGTTGATCCCTCTGCAGTGCAGGAGCTGCCGGTGGTTCCCATGGGGGACTCCGGGGGGTCCCGGGGGTCCCGGCTGCAGGGCTCCCAGTCTTAGGGGTCCCAGGGGACCCCAGTTTTGGGGTCTTTGGTACCCCCTGCGTTGCAGGAGTTGCAGCTGCAGGGGTCCTGGTTGCAGGGGTCCTGGTTGCAGCAGTCCTGGGGGTCCCAGTTGCAGGGGTCCCCACTCGTGGGGGGCTCTGGGGCTCCCAAGGGGCTCTGGGGGTCCTGAGGGTCCCAGTTTTGGGGTCCCTGACACCTCCCCCATAGTGTGGGAGCTGTGGCTGCAGGGGTCCCGGTTGAAGTGGCTCCGGGGGTCCCAGTCCCGGGGGTCCCAGTCGCGGGGGGCTCTGAGGGTCCCGAGGGGGTCCCGGGGTTGCTGTTTCGGGGTCCCTGCCCCCCCCCTCCCCGTGTCGCAGGAGCTGCAGCGTGGGGGGCCCTGGGGGTCCCAGTTGCAGTGGCTCTGGGGGGTCCCAGTCACAGGAGGTCCCGGGGGGGTGCCAGGGGGGTGTCGGGGGGGTCCCGGGGGTCGCTGTTTCGGGGTCCCTGACCCCCCCCCCCCCCGTGTTGCAGGAGCTGCGGGCGGTGTCTGCGGGGCAGGCGGCGGCGCGGGCGGCCGAGCTGCAGCAGGAGCTGTCGGGGGCGGATGCGGCGCTGCGGGGGCTCTTCAGGGACGTCCAGAGCCTCAAGGATGGGCGGCACCCGCAGGGCGAGCAGATGTACAGGAGGTGCTGAGACACATAGGGACCCACAGGGACCTATAGGGACCATATGGACCCATACGGACCCATGGAGATCCATAGGGACCCATAGGGACCCATAGAGACCATAGGGACCCATAGGGACCATATGGACCCATACGGACCCATGGAGATCCATAGGGACCCATAGAGACCATAGGGACCCATAGGGACCCATAGCACCCGCAGGGCGAGCAGATGTACAGGAAGTGCTGAGACACATAGGGACCTGTAGGGACCTATAGGGACCCATATGGACCCAGGAGACCTATAGAGACCCATAGAGACCATAGGGACCCATAGGGACCCATAGGGACCATAGGGACCCTTAGGGACCCGGGAGAACCATAGGGACCCATAGGGAGCCATAGAGACCATAGGGACCCATAGGGGCCATAGGGTCCTATAGGGACCCAGAGAGACTCATGGACATCCATAGGGACCCATAGGGACCCATAGGGACCCACAGGGACCCATAGAGACCATAGGGACCCATAGAGACCCATAGGGTGAGCAGATGTACAAGAGGTGCTGAGCCACATAGGGGGACCCATAGGGACCCATAGGGACCCATATGGACCCTTAGAGACCATAGGGACCCATAGAGACCATAGGGACCCATATGGACCCATAGAGACCATAGGGACCCATAGGGACCCATAGAGACCCATAGGGACCCATACGGACCCATAGAGACCCATGGAGATCCATAGGGACCCATAGGGACCCATAGCACCCGCAGGGCGAGCAGATGTACAGGAGGTGCTGAGACACATAGGGACCCATAGGGATCTATAGGGACCCATATGGACCCAGGAGAACCATAGGGACCCATAGGGAGCCATAGAGACCATAGGGACCCATAGGGACCCATATGGACTCATAGAGACCACAGGGACCCATAGGGACCCATAGCACCCGCAGGGCGAGCAGATGTACAGGAGGTGCTGAGACACATAGGGACCTGTAGGGACCTATAGGGACCCATATGGACCCAGGAGACCTATAGAGACCCATAGAGACCATAGGGACCCATAGGGACCCATAGGGACCGTAGGGACCCATAGGGACCCATGGAGACCTATAGAGACCCATAGAGACCACAGGGACCCATAGGGACCCATGGAGACCCATAGAGACCATAGGGACCCATAGGGACCCATAGAGACTCATGGAGATCCATAGGGACCCATAGAGACCATAGAGACCCATAGAGACCATAGGGACCCACAGTGACCTATAAGGACCCATGAGACCCATAGGGACCCATGGGGACCCACAGAGACCATAGGGACCCATAGCGTGACCCCCAATACCCCCATCCCCTCCCCAACCCCCCCAAGCCCCCCACCTCCCTCACCCCTCCTGGGCCCCCCAAACCCCCCCTGCCCCCCATCCCTCGCACACCTGATCCTCCCGTTGCCCCCTGACCCCCCTGTTGCCCCCCGTTGCCCCCTGACCCTGTTGTCCCCTGACCCCCCATTGCCCCCCATTGCCCCCTGACCCCCCATTGCCCCCCTGACCCCCCTGTTGCCCCCCTTGCCCCCTTTCTCCCCGACCCCCCCGTTGCCCCCCTTTGCCCCCCGTTGCCCCCCGACCCCCGTTACCCCTCCTTTGCCCCCCGTTGCCCCCCTGACCCCCCGTTACCCCCTTTGCCCCCCTTTGCCCCCCGTTGCCCCCCGACCCCCGTTACCCCTCCTTTGCCCCCCGTTGCCCCCCTGACCCCCCGTACCCCCTTTGCCCCCTGTTGCCCCCCTATTGCCCCTTTTGCCCCCCTGTTTCCCCCTAACCCCCTCGTTGCCCCCTGTGCCCCCATCCCCCTGTTGCCCCCTGACCCCCCCCGATGCCCCCGTTGATCCCCGACCCCCGTTGCCCCCTTTGCCCCCGTTGATCCCCCTTGCCCCCGTTGACCCCCGTTGCCCCCTGACCCCCCCGTTGCCCCCTGACCCCTCTGTTGCCCCCTGACCCCCGTTGCCCTCTGACCCCCATTGTCCCCCCTTTGTCCCCCGTTGCCCCCTGACCCCCCCGTTGCCCCCTGACCCCCGTTGCTTCCTGACCCCCCCTTTACTCCCTGTTGCCGCCCCTTGCCCCCATTGCCCCCCGTTGCCCCCTAATCCCCGTTGCCCCCTGACCCTCCCGTTGCCCCTCGTTGCCCCCTGACCTCCCGTTGCCCCTCCTTTACCCCCCGTTGCCCCCTGACCCCCCCTTTGTCCCCCGTTGCCCCCTGACCCCCCCGTTGCCCCCCATTGCCCCCCCGTTTCCCCCTCACCCCCGTTGCCCCCTGACCCTGCTTGCCCGCCGTTGCCCCCTGACCCTCCCCGTTGCCCCCCGTTGCCCTCTTTCCCCCCGTTGCCCCCTTTGCCCCCCGTTGCCCCCGGCCCCCCCGTTACCCCCTGACCCCCCCGTTGCCCCCTGACCCCTCTGTTGCCCCCTGACCCCCGTTGCCCCCCCTTTGTCCCCCGTTGCCCCTGACCCCCCCGTTGCCCCCCTTTGCCCCCTGTTGCCCCCCTATTGCCCCTTTTGCCCCCCTGTTTCCCCCTAACCCCCTCGTTGCCCCCTGTGCCCCCATCCCCCTGTTGCCCCCTGACCCCTCCCGATGCCCCCGTTGATCCCTGACCCCCGTTGCCCCCTTTGCCCCCGTTGCCCCCTGACCCCCGTTGCCCCCCTTTGCCCCCCGTTGCCCCCTGACCCCCCCGTTGCCCCCTGACCCCCGTTGCCCCCTGACCCCCCGTTACTCCCTGACCCCTCCGTTGCCCCCCGTTGCCCTCTTTCCCCCCGTTGCCCCCTGACCCCCTGTTGCCCCCTGACCCCCGTTGCCTTCTTTCCCACCTGTTGCCCCCTGACCCCCCGTTGCCCCCCTGTTTCCCCCTAAATCCCCCGTTGACCCTGATCCCCGTTGCCCCCCATTGACCCCGTTTCCCCCTGACCCCCGTTGCCCCCTGACCCCGCTTGCCCCCCGTTTCCCCCTGACCCCCGTTGCCCCCTGACCCCGCTTGCCCCCCGTTTCCCCCTGACCCCTCCGTTGCCCCCTGACCCCCCCCGTTGCCCCCTGACCCCCCGTTGCCCCCTGACCACCGTTGCCCCCTGACCCCCCGTTACCCCCTGACCCCTCCGTTGCCCCCTGACCCCCCGTTACTCCCTGACCCCTCCGTTGCCCCCTGACCCCCCCCGTTGCCCCCTGACCCCCCGTTGCCCCCTGACCACCGTTGCCCCCTGACCCCCTGTTACCCCCTGACCCCTCCGTTGCCCCCCGTTGCCCTCTTTCTCCCCGTTGCCCCCTGACCCCCCGTTGCCCCCTGACCCCCGTTGCCCCCTGACCCCCCGTTACCCCCTGACCCCTCCGTTGCCCCCTGACCCCCCCGTTGCCCCCCCTTTGCCCCCCGTTGCCCCCTGACCCCTCCATTGCCCCCTGACCCCCGTTGCCCCCTGACCCCCCCGTTACCCCCTGACCCCTCCGTTGCCCCCCGTTGCCCCCGTTGCCCCCCGTTGCCCCCTTTGCCCCCCGTTGCCCCCGTTGCCCCCCGTTGCCCCCTGACCCCCTGTTGCCCCCTGACCCCTCCGTTGCCCCCTGACGC
>JAUMJL010001909.1:0-16421 GCA_033558185.1 Dromococcyx pavoninus
GTGCCCCCCAGACCCCTCACCCCCCCCACCCTCTCTATAACCCCCCCCCCCAGAACCCCCCCACCCATCGCTGCCTCCCATAGGGACAAGGATCAGGGTGCAGGGATGGGGATCCAGGGGTCCCGGGGGTCCCAGCACCCCGAGTGCCCCCCAAGTGCCCCCCCTCGGCCCCCCCTTACCAGGAACTTGACCCTCTGGACCTCCAGCTCCCCCCAGAAGTCCAGCCCCACCTCGGGGGGGTCCTTGCGCGCCCGCGGCACCGACGGCCGCCGCGGTTCGGGGGTCCCGCGCCCCCCCTCCTTCTCCCCATTCTCGGGGCTGGGGGAGACAGGAGAGTGAGACCCACGGCCCCTGCCCCATGGATCTGTGGGGCTGCCCCAGAGATCCATAGATCCATCACCTGCCCCACAGATCCATGGGGCCATCACCTGCCCCACAGATCCATCACCTGCCCCATAGACCCATCACCTGCCCCATAGATCCATCACCTGCCCCACAGACCCATCACCTGCCCCATAGATCCATCACCTGCCCCACAGATCCATCCCCTGCCCCATAGATCCATGGGGTCATCACCTGCCCCATAGATCCATCCCCTGCCCCATAGATCCATCACCTGCCCCACAGACCCATCACCTGCCCCATAGATCCATCACCTGCCCCACAGATCCATCCCCTGCCCCATGGATCCATGGGGTCATCACCTGCCCCACAGATCCATCCCCTGCCCCATAGATCCATCCTCTGCCCCATAGATCCATGGGGTCATCCCCTGCCCCACAGATCCATCCCCTGCCCCATAGATCCATGGGGTCATCCCCTGCCCCACAGATCCATCCCCTGCCCCACAGATCCATCCCCCACCCCCCACATTCCGTGGGTCCCTCCCCTCCCCCCCCCACTCACTCGGCCTTCTCGGCCTCGGCCGCCTCCTCCTCCTTGGGGGGCGCCTCCTCCTCCTGGGGGGGTGGGGTGGGGTGGGGTCAGCCCCATAGGGACCCCCCCAATAGAGAACCCCCCCATAGGGACCCTCGGTGCCTCCCCCATCCCCATAGGGGACCCCCAGCACTCCCTCCCCATAGGGACACCCAAAGGGCAACCCAATGCCCCCCCCCCACATAGGGACCCCCATCCCATCATCCCCCCTCCCCAGAGCCCCCCATAGACCCCCCTAATAGTGACCCCCAATGCCCCCCCCCACATAGGGACCCCCCCCTCCCATCATCCCCCCCCCCGGACCCCCCAGTGCCCCCCAATAGACCCCCCCATAGTGACCCCCAATGCCCCCCCCATATAGGGACCCCCCCCCCCCATTATCCCCCCCCAGGACCCCCCCATAGACCCCCCATAGTGACCCCCAATGCCCCCCCATAGTGACCCCCAATGCCCCCCCCACATAGGGACCCCCCCCTCCCATCACCCCCCCCCCAGTGCCCCCCCATAGACCCCCCATAGTGACCCCCAATGCCCACCCATAGGGATCCCCAATGCCCCCCCCCACATAGGGACCCCCCTCTCCCATCACCCCCCCCCCCAGTGCCCCCCCCATAGACCCCCAATAGTGACCCCCAATGCCCCCCCAACATAGGGACCCCCCCTCCCATCATCCCCCCCCAGTGCCCCCCCATAGACCCCCCATAGTGACCCCCAATGCCCCCCCAACATAGGGACCCCCCCTCCCATCATCCCCCCCCAGTGCCCCCCCATAGACCCCCCATAGTGACCCCCAATGCCCCCCCCACATAGGGACCCCCCCTCCCATCACCCCCCCCCCAGTGCCCCCCCATAGACCCCCCATAGTGACCCCCAATGCCCACCCATAGGGATCCCCAATGCCTCCCCCCACATAGGGACCCCCCCCTCCCATCATCCCCCCCCCAGGACCCCCCCATAGACCCCCCATAGTGACCCCCAATGCCCCCCCCACATAGGGACCCCCCCTCCCATCATCCCCCCCAGTGCCCCCCCAATAGACCCCCCATAGTGACCCCCAATGCCCACCCATAGTGACCCCCAATGCCCCCCCCACATAGGGACCCCCCCTCCCATCATCCCCCCCCCATAAACCCCCCATAGTGACCCCCAATGCCCCCCCATAGGGATCCCCAATGCCCCCCCCACATAGGGACCCCCCTCCCATCATCCCCCCCCCAATGCCCCCCCATAGTGACCCCCAATGCCCCCCCCACATAGGGACCCCCCCCTCTCCCATCGCCCCCCCCCCCCAAGCCCCCCATTTGCCCCCCTCCCCCTCCTCCCCCCCGCCCCCCCCGCCCCCCCCCCCGTACCCCACTCTTCCTGCCCAGGATGGGGGTCCCCTCGGGGGTGGGGGGCTCAGCCCCGGGGGGTTCCCCGATGTCCCCGAGCCCCCCGGGGGCGTCGGGCGCCGCCGGCCGCAGGAGCTCCTTGCGCCCCCCGAAGGCCGTCGCCGCCGCCATGGCCGCCGTCGCCTCCTCGCGCGCTTCCTCCGCCGCCTCCTCCTCCTCCTCTTCCTTCTCCTTCTTCTTCTCCTCCTCCTCCTCCTCTTCCTCCCCCCCCCCTTCTCCCCCATCTTTCCGGGGGGTCTTCGCGGCGCCCGACGCCGGGGGGGTCTCCCCTTCGTCCCTTCCGGCGCCCTCGGCGCCGCCGACGGCGTCTTGGGTGGGGTCGGGCATGCTCGCCAAGAGCTCGGCCAACGCCACCTTCTGCGCCCCCTCCACCAAGGTGCCCCCGAAGAGCGACGCCCACGCCAGGCGCCCCACGGCCGCCGCCACCCAACAACCCCCCAGGAGCACCCCGAGCGCCGCCCTCCCGGCCGCCACGGCCCCTTCCGCCGCCAACTCGCGCCCGGGGCGCCGCCGCAACCGCCGCAACCGCCTCCTCCACGCTTGGGGGGACCCCAGGAGGCGCTTCAAGCCCACCCTCAGGTCCCCGAAAAGCGAAGCGGCCTCCACCCCGGCGGTTCCGGAAGTTTCCACGTGGTCTTCTTGCCCCTGGTCGTCAGCGCCGGCTTCGTCGTCGTCGTCGTCGTCGCGTCGCGGTTCCTCCTCGGAGAGGCGCGAGGCGATCTGCATCTCAAAGATGGTGTCCTCGCAGAAGTTGACGAAGAGCTCCATCTTCTCGGCTTCGCCGCCCTCGTTGACGACGTCGAAGATGAACTGGCGCTTGGACTCCTTCACCTGGGGCATCTCCCACTGCGCCTTGTTGGCGGCGCTGATTTCGAAGTAGAGGCGCTCGATGCGTCGCGCCGCCCCCAGGATCTCGATCCGACCCAGGAAGGGGCGGAAATACTCCAAGATGCTCTCCGCCTGCTCCAAGAAGGTCTTCAACCGTTGGTCGTGGGGGACGTGCTCCGAGAGGTTGGTGAGGAGGACGGCCACGTTGAAGCCGATGTCGCGGGCGGGTTCTTCGAAACGCCCCGCGAAGGCCTCGGCGTCGATCATCTCGTTCTCGTCGGCTTCGGAGCACGAGAGGAGGAACTGGATCTCGGAGGCTTCGTATTGCTTCTGGCTGTCCATGGCCTTCTGGAAGTCCTTCTTGGAGATGAGACCGCGAGGGTCGGAGACGAAGTGGCGGAAGGCGTCGGAGGCCACGATGTCCCTCAGCTTGAGGAACATGTCGAAGAACTTGAGGATCATGGTGACGTTGCTGGAGGACTCCACCAGCATGTCCACCATCTGCCGGGCGATCGTCCCGTTCACCACGTTCCCTGAGGAGGAGAAGGATGGGGAGGAAGGGGGGGGGGGGGTTGTTCCGGTGGGTGAGGGCACCTCAAGAGTCTTGGTGGCCAAGGGAAGCTCTGTGGGTGGTGGGAGGGACCTGGAGAGGGAGGGGGCACCTTGAGGGAGAGGGGACACCTTGGAGAGTGAGGGGGTTCCTTGGATGGCCAAGGGATTTGTCCCAAGCGGGCAATGGCCATCCCATTGGTCAAGGGACACCCCAAGTGGTCAATGGCCATCCCATTGGTCAAGGGACACCCCAAGTGGTCAAGGGATGTCCCAAATGGTCCAGGGACACCATGGAGAGTGAGGGGACCCCTTGGATGGCCAAGGGATGTCCCAAGCAGTCAATGGCCATCCCATTGGTCAAGGGACACCCCAAGTGCTCAAAGACCATCCCATTGGTCAAGGGACACCCCAAGTGCTCAAAGGCCATCCCATTGGTCAAGGGACATCATGGAGAGCGAAGGGACTCCTTGGATGGCCAAGGGATGTCCCAGGTGGTCAATGGCCATCCCATTGGTCAAGGGACACCCCAAGTGGTCAATGGCCATCCCATTGGTCAAGGGACACCCCAAGTGGTCAAGGGATGTCCCAAATGGTCCAGGGACACCATGGAGAGTGAGGGGACCCCTTGGATGGCCAAGGGATGTCCCAAGCAGTCAATGGCCATCCCATTGGTCAAGGGACACCCCAAGTGCTCAAAGACCATCCCATTGGTCAAGGGACACCCCAAGTGCTCAAAGGCCATCCCATTGGTCAAGGGACATCATGGAGAGCGAAGGGACTCCTTGGATGGCCAAGGGATGTCCCAGGTGGTCAATGGCCATCCCATTGGTCAAGGGCCACCCCAAGTGGTCAAGGGAGACCATGGAGAGTGAGGGGGCTCCTTGGATGGTCAAGGGATGTCCCAGGTGGTGAAAGGCCATCCCATTGGTCAAGGGACACCATGGAGAGCGAAGGGACTCCTTGGATGGTCAAGGGATGTCCCAGGTGGTCAATGGTCATCCCATTGGTCAAGGGACACCCCAAGTGGTCAAGGGACGTCCCAGTTGGTCAAGGGACACCATGGAGAGTGAAGGGACTCCTTGGGTGGCCAAGGGATGTCCCAGGTGGTCAATGGCCATCCCATTGGTCAAGGGACACCATGGAGAGCGAAGGGACTCCTTGGGTGGCCAAGGGATGTCCCAGGTGGTCAATGGCCATCCCAGTGGTCAAGGGACACCCCAAGTGGTCAAGGGATGTCCCAGTTGGTCAAAGGACATCATGGAGAGTGAGGGGGCTCCTTGGATGGCCAAGGGATGTCCCAAGCGGGCAATGGCCATCCCATTGGTCAAGGGACACCCCAAGTGGTCAATGGCCATCCCATTGGTCAAGGGACACCCCAAGTGGTCAAGGGATGTCCCAAATGGTCCAGGGACACCATGGAGAATGAGGGGACCCCTTGGATGGCCAAGGGATGTCCCAAGCATTCAATGGCCATCCCATTGGTCAAGGGACACCCCAAGTGGTCAAGGGACGTCCCAGTTGGTCAAGGGACACCATGGAGAGCGAAGGGACTCCTTGGGTGGCCAAGGGATGTCCCAGGTGGTCAATGGTCATCCCATTGGTCAAGGGACACCCCAAGTGGTCAATGGCCATCCCATTGGTCAAGGGACACCCCAAGTGGTCAAGGGATGTCCCAAATGGTCCAGGGACACCATGGAGAGTGAGGGGACCCCTTGGATGGCCAAGGGATGTCCCAAGCAGTCAATGGCCATCCCATTGGTCAAGGGACACCCCAAGTGCTCAAAGACCATCCCATTGGTCAAGGGACACCCCAAGTGCTCAAAGGCCATCCCATTGGTCAAGGGACATCATGGAGAGCGAAGGGACTCCTTGGATGGCCAAGGGATGTCCCAGGTGGTCAATGGCCATCCCATTGGTCAAGGGACACCCCAAATGGTCAACGGAGACCATGGAGAGTGAGGGGGCACCTTGAGGGACAGGGGACACCTTGGAGAGTGAGGGGGCTCCTTGGATGGCCAAGGGATGTCCCAGGTGGTCAAAGGCCATCCCATTGGTCAAGGGACACCCCAAGTGGTCAAAGACCATCCCATTGGTCAAAGGACACCCCAAGAGGTCAAGGGACACCATGGAGAGTGAGGGGGCTCCTTGGATGGTCAAGGGACATTCCAGTGGTCAAGGGCCACCCCAAGTGGTCAAGGGCCATCCCAGATGGCCAAGGGACACCCCAGGTGGTCAAGGGCCACCCCATTGGTCAAGGGCCACCCCAAGAGGTCAAGGCCCCCCCCAGGTGCCCGAGGACCCCCCCACCTTCCAGCAGGGACAGCAGCATCACCACCATGTCCTTCTGGAGGTCCAGCAGCTCCTTCAGCAGCCCGATCTGGCTCGAGTCCTGGGGGCACCCAGAGGGGAGGGGGGGGACACACCCCGTCAGCACCCCCCCTGGGTGACCCCACCCCAAGCCACCCTCACCCCCCACCCCACAAACCCCACCCCCTTTCCTTGGGTTGGGACCCACCAGGGGTGAGACAGAGAGAAGGTTGGGGGTGGTGGACCCCCAAAACCACGTCTGTGACCCAAGATGGGGAGGGGGTGGTGGGATCTGGGGGGGGCTTTGTCGTGCTGGGTGGGGGGGGAGAGGTTAGAGAGGGGTCTCCTCGTGGTGGTTTGGGGTCCCTCGTGGTGTTCTTGGGTCCCTCATGATGTGTTTTGGGGTCCCACCATGGAGTTTGGGGTCTCCTCATGGAGTTTTGGGGTCTCCTCATGAGGTTTTGGGGTCTCCTCATGGTGTTCTGGGACCCCTCATGGTGGTTTGAGGTCTCCTCATGGTTTTGGGGGTCCCCTCATGGGGTTTTGGGGTCTCCTCGTGGTGTTTTGGGGTCCCACCATGGAGTTCTGAGGTTCCACCATGGAGTTTTAGGGTCCCCTCAAGGTGTTTTGGGGTCTCCTCATGAAGTTTGGGGTCTCCTCATGAAGTTTGGGGTCTCCTCATGGGGTTTTGGGGTCTCCCCATGACGTTCTGGGGTCTCCCCGTGGCGTTGGGGGGTGTCCTGGTGGTCCCCCCGTGGCCATCGGGACGCGTTGAAGGCCACGAAGGATCTTCTGGGTCCCCAAATTGGTGGCACCGAGGAGGGGGCAGCGGGACCGAGGGGTCTCCCAGTGCTCCCAATGCCCTCCCAGTGCTCCCAGTGCCCTCCCAGTGCCCTCCCAGTGCCCACCTGGGCCAGTTTCTTCATCATGTGGGCGAAGACGTGGAGGAAGCCGACCACGGCGTCCCAGAGGCGGCTGTGGGCCAGGCTCTGCTGGTTCCCCGTGCACGGACCCTGCGGGCGACGGGCGCTGCCAAGGGGACCCCCGGGACCCCCCCCTGGGGCCACCAGGGACCTCTGGGGGGGGCTTGGGGACCCCCAGGGACGTCAGGAACCCCCTGGAGACCCCCCAGGGTCACCACGGTCCTTGGGAACATCTCAAGGTCCTCGGGGACCACCAGGGACATCAGGACCTCTGGGACCCCGAGGGTCTTTGGGGGTCACCAGGGACCTTGGGGACATCTCAAGGTCCTCAGGGACCACCAGGGACAACAGGAACCCCCTGGACATCGGGGTCTTTGGGGGTCACCAGGGTCCTTGGGGACCACCAGGGTCCTTGGGGACCTCAGGACCTCTGGGTGCTTGGGGACCCCCAGGGACATCAGGACCCTTGGAGACCCCCAGGGTCACCATGGGACATCAGGACCTCTGGGGGTCTTGGGGACCACCAGGGACACCAGGAACCCCCTGGAGACCCCCAGGGTCACCACGGTCCTTGGGAACATCTCAAGGTCCTCAGGGACCCCCAGGGACATCAGGACCTCTGGGACCCCGGGGGTCTTTGGGGACCCCCAGGGCCACCGTGGGGGTCCCGGGGGGGGGGGTCTCACCTGGATGTACTCGGTGAGGCTGTTGAAGACCTGCTTGGCCACGGCCATGGCCTTGGAGAAGTTGCGTTTGCCCTGCTCGTCGATGACCTCCTTCCCCGAGTAGTACCAGTAAAAGTCACTGATGGACTCCTGCAGGGAGGGGGCGTCACTGGGAGCACTGGGAGCACCGGGAGATGGGGACACTGGGAGTACTGGGACCACTGGGAGATGGGGATGGGTTGTGAGGTGACCACGGGTGGCCATGGGTGGCTGTGGTGACCATGGATTGGTCATGGTTGGCCATGGAGTGGCCATGGTTGGCCATGGTTGGCCATGGGGTGGCTGTGGGTGGTCGTGGGTGGCCATGGTTGGCCATTGGGGTGGCTGTGGTGGTCATGGTTGGCCATGGGGTGGCTGTGGTGGTCATGGTTGGCCATGGGGTGGCCATGGTTGGCCATGGTTGGTCATGGTTGGCCATGGTTGGCCATTGGGGTGCCTGTGGTGGTCATGGGTGGCCATGGGGTGGTCATGGTTGGCCATTGGGGTGCCTGTGGTGGTCATGGTTGGCCATGTGGTGGTCATGGTTGGCCATGGTTGGCCATGGGGTGGCTGTGGGTGGTCATGGGTGGCCATGGTTGGCCATTGGGGTGGCCATGGTTGGCCATGGTTGGCCATGGGGTGGCTGTGGGTGGTCGTGGGTGGCCATGGTTGGCCATTGGGACGGCTGTGGTGGTCATGGTTGGCCATGGGGTGGCCATGGTTGGCCATGGTTGGTCATGGTTGGCCATGGTTGGCCATTGGGGTGCCTGTGGTGGTCATGGGTGGCCATGGGGTGGCCGTGGGGTGGCCATGGTTGGCCATGGGGTGGCTGTGGTGGTCATGGTTGGCCACGGTTGGCCGTGGTTGGCCATGGGGTGGCTGTGGTGGTCATGGTTGGCCATGGGGTGGTCATGGTTGGCCACGGTTGGCCATGGGGTGGCCATGGTTGGCCATTGGGGTGGCCATGGTTGGCCATGGTTGGCCATGGGGTGGCTGTGGTGGTCATGGTTGACCATGGAGTGGCCATGGTTGGCCATGGGGTGGCTGTGGTGGTCATGGTTGGCCATGGGGTGGCCATTGGTGGCCATGGGTGTTCATGGGTGGCCATGGTTGGCCATGGAGTGGCCACTGGTGGCCATGGGTGTTCATGGTTGGCCATGGTTGGCCATGGGGTGGCTGTGGTGGTCATGGTTGGCCATGGTTGGCCATGGGGTGACCATTGGTGGCCATGGGTGTTCATGGTTGGCCATAGGTGGCCACGGGGTTGGCCATGGGTGGCCATGGTTGGCCATGGGGTGGCTGTGGATGGCCATGGTTGGCCATGGTTGGCCATGGTTGGCCATTGGGTGGCTGTGGTGGTCATGGTTGGCCATAGTTGGCCATGGGGTGGCTGTGGTGGTCATGGTTGGTCATGGTTGGCCGTGGTTGGCCATGGGTGTTCATGGTTGGCCATGGTTGGCCATTGGGTGGCCGTGGGTGGCCATGGTTGGCCATGCTTGGCCATGGGGTGGCTGTGGGTGGCCATGGTTGGCCGTGGTTGGCCATGGGGTGGCTGTGGTGGTCATGGTTGGCCATGGTTGGCCATGGTTGGCCATGGGGTGGCCGTGGGTGGCCATGGTTGGCCATGGGTGGCCATTGGGTGGCCGTGGGTCCCACCTGGAGGCGCAGCAGGTAGTCCACGGTGCAGATGATGATGTTGATGGTGGTCGTGTTCCCCGTCTGCGTGCGCAGATAGTTCTGGAAATCTGGGGGGACATCGGGGGGGGTGATGGGTGACGATGGGTGACGATGGGTGACACCAGCCCCACGGCCACCCCACGGCTCCTTCTCCTGCCCCACGGTTCTCTCATGACCCCACGTCCCCCCCACACCCCTGTCCCCCCATTTCCCCACCCCCACCCCGCAGTTCCCCCCCAGTTCCCCCCCAGTGCCCCCCCAGTGCCTCCCAGTGCCTCCCAGTGCCTCCCAGTGCCTCCCAGTTCCCCCCAGTGCCGTCCCCACCGTTGTTGTGGCCCTCGCACAGGAGCTGCAGCAGCCGGAACAGATCCCGGGTGAACTCATCGTCCGCCATCACCTTCTCCCCTGGGGACATCGGGGTGAGGGGACAAGGGGGGGGGACACAGGGATGGGGTCACATGGGGTCATGGTCAAGGTCAACATCAGGGCATGGGGTCACATGGGGTCATGGTCAAGGTCACCACCAGGGATGGGGTCACATGGGGTCATGGCCAAGGTCAACACCAGGGCATGGGGTCAACTGGGGTCATGGCCAAGGTCACCACCAGGGGATGGGGGGGGGTGCAGGGATGGGGTCACCTGGGGTCATGGTCAAGGTCACCACCAGGGATGGGGTCACATGGGGTCATGGTCAAGGTCAACACCAGGGCTGGGGTCACATGGGGTCACGGCCAAGGTCAACACCAGGGCATGGGGTCACCTGGGGTCATGGTCAAGGTCAGCACCAGGGCACAAGGGGACAAGGATGGGGTCACCTGGGGTCATGGCCAAGGTCAACATCAGGGGATGGGGGGACAAGGATGGGGTCACCTGGGGTCACGGCCAAGGTCAACACCAGGGCATGGGGTCACCTGGGGTCATGGTCAAGGTCACCACCAGGGGGTGGGGGACAGGGCTGGGGTCACCTGGGGTCATGGTCAAGGTCACCACCAGGGGATGGGGGGCAGGGATGGGGTCACCTGGGGTCATGGTCAAGGTCACCACCAGGGGATGGGGGGCAGGGATGGGGTCACCTGGGGTCACGGCCAAGGTCACCACCAGGGAATGGGGGACAGGGATGGGGTCACCTGAGGTCATGGTCAAGGTCACCACCAGGGGATGGGGGGCAGGGATGGGGTCACCCGGGGTCACGGCCAAGGTCACCACCAGGGGATGGGGACAGGGCTGGGGTCACCTGGGGTCATGGTCAAGGTCACCACCAGGGGATGGGGGGACAAGGATGGGGTCACCTGGGGTCATGGTCAAGGTCACCACCAGGGGGTGGGGGGGACAGGGATGGGGTCATCTGGGGTCATGGCCAAGGTCACCACCAGGGGATGGGGGACAGGGATGGGGTCACCTGGGGTCATGGTCAAGGTCACCACCAGGGGATGAGGGGACAGGGCTGGGGTCATCTGGGGTCACGGCCAAGGTCACCACCAGGGGATGGGGGGGGCAGGGATGGGGTCACCTGGGGTCATGGTCAAGGTCACCACCAGGAAATGGGGGACAGGGATGGGGTCACCTGGGGTCATGGCCAAGGTCACCACCAGGGGATGGGGGGGGCAGGGATGGGGTCACCTGGGGTCATGGCCAAGGTCACCACCAGGGGATGGGGGACAGGGATGGGGTCACCTGGGGTCATGGTCAAGGTCACCACCAGGGGATGGGGGACAGGGATGGGGTCACCTGGGGTCATGGTCAAGGTCACCATCAGGGGATGGGGGGGATGGGACGTGGGGGCATCCTGGGGACACCCCAGGGTGACAGTGGGGACAGCGGCAGCGTGGCAGGGGGTGGCAGAGGGGACCCCGGGGTGACACGGGGGGGGTGGGGGGTGGGGAGGGGTCAGGGTTAGCGGGGGAGGGGGAGGGGGAGGGGACACGTGGGGACAAGCGGCCGCAGGGGGAGGGGCTGAACCCCCCAGCACCCCCAACCTATGGCCCCTATGGGAGCCCCCAGAGGGCCCCAGGGACACTGGAGACCCCCAGAGCCCCCCTATAGACCCTATAGATCCCCTATAGATCCCCACAGCGCCTGTATCAATAGGTTCCCTATAGCCCCCCCATAGCCCCTATAGGCTCCCTATACCCCCCTATAGCCCTTATAGGTCCCCTATAGACCCCCACAGACCCTATAGGTCCCCTATAGGACCCCTATAGATCCCCTACAGGCCCCCTATAGACCCCCAAAGCCCCCCTATAGCTCCTATAGGCTCCCCATAGACCCTATAGACCTATTAGGGAGTCTATAGGCCCCCTATAGACTCCCTATAGACCCCCAAAGCCCCCCTATAGCTCCTATAGGCTCCCCATAGCTCCTATAGACTCCCTATAGGTCCCCTATAGCCCTCCAGACCCTATAGACTCCCTATAGGTCCCCCATAGACTCTACAGACTCCTTATAGGTCCCCTATAGCCCCTATAGGCCCCCACAGAGCCTATAGACTCACTTTAGGTCCCCTGTAGGCCCCCTATAGACCCTATAGGCCCCCTATAGATCCCCTATAGGGCCTATAGACCACCAAAGCCCCCCCTACAGCTCCTATAGGCTCCTCATAGACCCTATAGACTCCCTAATAGGCCCCCTATAGAGCCCCTATAGGCCCCCTATAGATCCCCTATAGGCTCCCCATAGACCCTATAGACTCCCTAATAGGCCGCCTATAGATCCCCTATAGACCCCCTATAGGCCCTATAGACCCCAAAAGCCCCCTATAGCTCCTATAGGCTCCCCATAGACCCTATAGACTCCCTAATAGGCCCCCTATAGATCACCTACAGGCCCCCTATAGACCCTATAGACGCCCAAAGCCCCCTCTATAGCTCCTATAGGCCCCCACAGACCCTATAGACTCCCTATAGGTCCCCTATAGCCCCCCACAGACCCTATAGACTCCCTATAGGTCCCCCATAGACTCTACAGACTCCTTATAGGTCTCCTATAGGTCCCCTATAGGCCCCCTATAGACTCCCTATAGACCCCCAAAGCCCCCCCATAGCTCCTATAGGCTCCCCATAGACCCTATAGACTCTCTATAGGTCCCTTATAGCACCCCCACCTTATAGACTCCCTATAGACCCCCACAGCCCCCCTATAGCTCCTATATACTCCCATATAGACTATACAGACTCCCTATAGACCCCCAAAGCCCCCCCTATAACCCCCCCGACCCTACAGACTCCTTATAGGTCCCCTATAGCCCCTATAGGCCCCCCACAGAGCCTATAGACTCCCTATAGGTCCCCTATAGACCCCCACAGACCCTATAGGCCCCCTATAGATTCCCTATAGGGCCTATAGACTCCCTATAGACCCCCAAAGCCCCCCTATAGCTCCTATAGGCTCCCCATAGACCCTATAGGCCCCCTATAGATCCCCTACAGGCCCCCTATAGACCCCCAAAGCCCCCCCATAGCTCCTATAGCCTCCCCATAGCTCCTATAGACGCCCTATAGGTCCCCTATAGCCCCCCAGACCCTATAGACTCCCTATAGGTCCACCATAGATCCTACAGACTCCTTATAGGTCCCCTATAGCCCCTATAGACCCCTCCATAGAGCCTATAGACTCCCCATAGGTCCCCTATAGGCCCCCTATAGACCCCCAAAGCCCCCCTATAGCTTCTATAGGCTCCCCATAGACCCTATAGACTCCCTAATAGGCCACCTATAGATCCCCTATAGGCCCCCTATAGATCCCCTACAGGCCCCCTATAGACCCTATAGAGCCCCAAAGCCCCCTTATAGCTCCTATGGGCTCCCCATAGACCCTATAGGGGACCTATTAGGGAGTCTACAGGCCCCCTATAGACTCCCTATAGACCCCCAAAGCCCCCCTATAGCTACTATAGGCTCCCCATAGACCCTATAGACTCCCTAAAGGTCCCCTATAGCCCCCCCACCCTATAGACTCCCTATAGACCCCCACAGCCCCCTCTATAGCCCCTATATACTCCCATATAGACCCTATAGACTCCCTATAGGTCCCCTGTAGACTCCCTATAGCTCCTATAGGCTCCCCATAGACCCTATAGACTCCCTATAGGCCCCCTATAGATCCCCTATAGACCCCCAAAGCCCCCTATAGCTCCTATAGGCCCCAAATAGCCTCTATAGACTCCCTAATAGGCCCCCTATAGATCCCCTATAGGCCCCTTATAGATCCCCTACCGGCCCCCTATAGACCCTATAGACCCCCAAAGCCCCCCTATAGCTCCTATGGGCTCCCCATTGACCCTATAGGGGACCTATTAGGCAGTCTATAGGTCCCCTATAGGCCCCCTATAGACTCCCTATAGATCCCCAAAGCCCCCCCTATAGCTCCTATAGGCTCCCCATAGCTCCTATAGACTCCCTGTAGGTCCCCTATAGTCCCCCCCACCCTCTAGACTCCCTATAGGTCCCCCATAGACTCTACAGACGCCTTATAGGTCCTCTATAGGTCCCCTATAGGCCCCCTATAGACCCCCAAAGCCCCCCCTATAGCCCCTATAGACTCCCTATAGACCCTATAGACTCCTTATAGGTCCCCTATAGCCCCCCACCCTATAGACTCCCTATGGACCCCCACAGCCCCCCCTATAGCCCCTATAGACTCCCTATAGACCCTATAGACTCCCTATAGCCCCCTATAGACTCCCTATAGACCCCCAAAGCCCCCCCCCAATAGCCCCTATAGACTCCCTATAGACCCTATAGATTCCTTATAGGTCCCCTATAGCCCCCCCCACCCTCTAGACTCCCTATGGACCCCCACAGTCCCCCCTATAGCCCCTCTATACTCCCATATAGACCCTATAGACTCCCTATAGACTCCCTATAGCTCCTATAGGCTCCCCATAGACCCTATAGACTCCCTATAGGCCCCCTACAGATCCCCTATAGACTCCCTATAGACCCCCAAAGCCCCCTATAGCTCCTATAGGCTCCCCATAGACCCTATAGACTCCCTAATAGGTCCCCTATAGACCCCCTATAGATCCCCTACAGGCCCCCTATAGACCCTATAGACCCCCAAAGCCCCCTATAGCTCCAAAGGGCTCCCCATAGACCCTATAGACCTATTAGGGAGTCTATAGGCCCCCTATAGACTCCCTATAGACCCCCAAAGCCCCCCCTATAGCTCCTATAGGCCCCCACAGACCCTATAGACTCCCTATAGACCCCCAAAGCCCCGCCATAGTTCCTATGGACTCCCTATAGACTCCCTGTAGGTCCCCTATAGCCCCTATAGGCCCCCCCACAGAGTCTATAGACTCCCTATAGGTCCCCTATAGGCCCCCTATAGACCCCCTATAGCCCCTATAGCCCCCCTATAGATCCCCTACAGACCCCTTATAGACCCTATAGACCCCCAAAGCCCCCCTATAGCTCCGAAGGGCTCCCCATAGACCCTATAGACTCCCTATAGGTCCCCTATAGGCCCCCTATAGACCCCCTATAGCCCCTATAGACTCCCTATAGACCCCCAAAGCCCCCCCTATAGCTCCTATAGGCCCCCACAGACCCTATAGACTCCCTATAGACCCCCAAAGCCCCGCCATAGTTCCTATGGACTCCTTATAGACTCCCTGTAGGTCCCCTATAGCCCCTATAGGCCCCCCACAGAGTCTATAGACTCCCTATAGGTCCCCTATAGGCCCCCTATAGACCCCCTATAGCCCCTATAGCCCCCCTATAGATCCCCTACAGGCCCCTTATAGACCCTATAGACCCCCAAAGCCCCCCTATAGCTCCGAAGGGCTCCCCATAGACCCTATAGACTCCCTATAGGTCCCCTATAGGCCCCCTATAGACCCCCTATAGCCCCTATAGACTCCATATAGACCCCCAAAGCCCCCCCTATAGGCCCCCCATAGACCCTACAGACTCCCTATAGGTTCCCTATAGCCCCTATAAGCCCCCCAGAGAGCCTATAGACTCCCTATAGGTCCCCTATAGGCCCCCTATAGACCCTATAGACTCCCTATAGACCCCCCACAGCCCCCCCATAGCCCCTATATACTCCCATATAGACCCTATAGACTCCCTATAGGTCCCCTATAGGTCCCCTATAGCCCCTATAGGTCCCCTATAGCCCCCCCCCCGAGGCCCCCCCCTTAATTACCGTTCTCGCGGTTGATGACTGTCGGCAGGAGCGGGGGGAGGGGGGAGAGAAGGGAGAGCGGTGAGTGGGGGTCATTAGGGTAATTGGGGGGGGTCACTAATGAACTGGGAGTTCATTAGGGATGGGGGGGTCATTAATGAACTGGGAGCTCATTAGGGATTGGGGGGGTCATTAGGGATGGGGGGGTCATTAATGAACTGGGAGCTCATTAGGGATTGAGGGGGTCATTAATGAACTGGGAGCTCATTAGGGATTGGGGGGGTCATTAATGAACTGGGAGCTCATTAGGGATTGGGGGGTCATTAGGGATTGGGGGGGTCATTAATGAACTGGGAGCTCATTAGGGATTGGGGGGGTCATTAGGGATGGGGGGTCATTAATGAACTGGGAGTTCATTAGGGATTGGGGGGGTCATTAGGGATGGAGGGTCATTAATGAACTGGGAGCTCATTAGGGATTGGGGGGTCATTTGGGATGGGGGGGTCATTAATGAACTGGGAGTTCATTAGGGATTGGGGGGGTCATTAGGGATTGGGGGGTCATTAATTAACTGGGAGCTCATTAGGGATTGGGGGGTCATTAGGGTTGGGGGGTCATTAATGAACTGGGAGCTCATTAGGGATTGGGGGGTCATTAGGGATGGGGGGGTCATTAATGAACTGGGAGCTCATTAGGGATTGGGGGGTCATTAATGAACTGGGAGCTCATTAGGGATTGGGGGGTCATTAGGGATTGGGGGGTCATTAATGAACTGGGAGCTCATTAGGGATTGGGGGGTCATTAATGAACTGGGAGCTCATTAGGGATTGGGGGGGTCATTAGATATGGGGGGTCATTAATGAACTGGGAGCTCATTAGGGATGGGGGGGTCATTAATGAACTGGGAGTTCATTAGGGATGGGGGGGTCATTAATGAACTGGGAGTTCATTAGGGATGGGGGGGTCATTAATTAACT
>JAUMJL010001910.1:0-22468 GCA_033558185.1 Dromococcyx pavoninus
GGTTCCTCAATCCATTTTTGGGTCCCTTTAAACTATTTTTGTGTTCCGCAGCCCATTTTTCGGTTCCTCAGTCTATTTTGGGGTTCCTCAAACCATTTTTGGTTCCTCAATTCATTCTTGCATTCCTGAATTCAATTTTTGTGTTCCTCAATTCATTTTTGGGTCCTTCAAAACATTTTTGTTCTCCTCAATCCATTTTTCGGGCCTTCAGCCCATTTTTGGGTTTTTAATACCATGTTTTGCTCCATGAATCCATTTTTTGTTTCTTCAATCTATTTTTTGGTCCCTCAATGCATCTTTGGATTACTCAATCCATTTTTGGGTTCCTCAGCCCACTTTTGGGTCGCTCAGCCCATTTTTGGGTCGCTCAGCCCATTTTTGGTTTCCTCAGAACATTTTTGTGTTGCTCAATTCATTTTTGGGTTCCTCAATCCAATTTTTGGACCCTCAATCCATTTTTGGTTACCTCAGTCCATTTTTGGGTTCCTCAATCCTTTTTTTGGTCTCTCAATCCATTTTTGGGTTGGTTCCTCAATCTTCTTTAGGTCCCTCAATCCATTTTGGGTTCTTCAGCCCATTTTGGATTCCTGAATCTATTTTGGGTTCCTGAATCTTTTTTTTGGTCCCTGAATCCGTTTTCGGTCCCTCAGTCCATTTTTGGGTATCCTTAATCCATTTTTGGGTTCCTCAATCCATTTTTTGTTTCCTCAATCCATTTTTTGGTCCTTCAATCCATTTTTGGGTTCCTCAGAATTTTTTTGGTTTCCTCAATCCATTTTTGGCTTCCTCAATCCATTTTTGGTTCCCTCAGCCCATTTTTGGTTCCCTCAGCCCATTTTTGTGTTTCTCAGAATATTTTTGGGTTCCTCAAAACATTTTTGGTTTCCTCAATCTATTTTGGCGTTCCTCAATCCATTTTTGCTTCCCTCAGCCCATTTTTGGGTCCCTCAGCCCATTTTTGGTTCCTCAATCCATTTTTAAGTTCCTCAATCCATTTTTTGATTCCTCAATCCATGTTTGGGTCCCTCAATACATTTTTGGTTTCCTCAATCCATTTTTAGGGACTTCAGCCCATTTTTGGGTTCTTCAATCCATGTTTTGCTCCATGAATCCATTTTTTGTTTCTTCAATCTATTTTTTGGTCCCTCAATGCATCTTTGGATTCCTCAATCCATTTTTGGGTTCCTCAGCCCATTTTTGGGTTCCTCAGCCCATTTTTGGGTTCCTCAGCCCATTTTTGTGTTTCTCAGAATATTTCTGGGTTCCTCAGAACATTTTTGGGTTCCTCAATCTATTTTGGATTTCCTCAATCCATTTTTGGTTCCCTCAGCCCATTTTTGGGTCCCTCAGCCCATTTTTGGGTTCCTCAGACCACGTTTGGTTTCCTCAGAACATTTTTGGGTTCCTCAATCCATTTTTAAGTTCCTCAATCCATTTTTTGATTCCTCAATCCATTTGTGAGTTCCTCAATCCATTTTTGGCTTCTTTAGCCCATTTTTGGTATTCTCAACCCATTTTGGGGTTCCTCAATCCATTTTCTGATTCCTCAGTCAATTTTTGAGTTTCTCAATCCATTTTTGGTTTTCTCCACCCTTTTCTGGGTTGCTTAATCCGTTTTTTTGTCCCTCAATCCATTTCTTGATACCTCAGCTCCTTTTTGGGTCCCTGTATTTTTTGGGGGGTTCCTCAGTCAATTTTGGTGTCCCTCAGCCCATTTTTGAGTTCCTCAATCCATTTTTGGTTCCCTCAGACCATTTTGGGGGTCGCTCATTTTTGGTTTCCTCAGCTCATTTTTGTGTTGCTCAATTCATTTTTTGGTTCCTCAATCCACTTTTTGGACCCTCAATCCATTTTTGGGTAGCTCAGTCCATTTCTTAGTTCCTCAGTCCTTTATTGGGTCTCTCAATCCATTTTTGGGTTCCTCAATCCTTTTTGGGGTTCCTCAATCCATTCTTGGGTTCCTCTTTCCATTTTTAGGTTCATCAATCTGGTTTTGGGTTCCTCAATCCATTTTTGGTTCCCTCAGCCCATTTTTGGTTCCCTCAGCCCAATATTGTGTTTCTCAGAACATTTTTGGGTTCCTCAATTTATTTTGGCGTTCCTCAATCCATTTTTGATTCCCTCAGTCCATTTTTGGGTTCCTGAATCAATTTTTTGGTCTCTCAGGATATTTTTGGTTTCCTCAATCCATTCTTCGATTCCTCTATACATTTTTGAGTTCCTCAATCCATTTTTTTTCCTTCAATCCATTTTTGGGTTCCTCAATCCATTTTTTGGTCTCTCAGCCCATTTTTGGGTTCCTCAATCTATTTTTGGGTCCCTCAATCCATTTTGGGATCCTTCAGCACATTTCCGCGTTCCTGAGACCATTTTTGGGTCCCTGAATCTATGTTTTGGTCCCTCTATCGTTTTTTTTTGGGTTCCCAATCCATTTTTGGGTTCCTCAATCCATTCTTGGGTTCCTCAGTCCATTTTTTGGTTCATCAATCTGGTTTTGGGTTCCTCAATCCATTTTTGGCTTCCTCAGAACATTTTTGGGTTCCTCAATCCCTTTTTTGGTCCATGAATCCAGTTTTTGTTTCTTCAATCTATTTTTTGGTTCCTCAATCCTTCTTTGGGTTCCTCAATCTATGTTTTGGTCCCTCAATCCACTTTTGGTTTCTTCAGCCCATTTTTGGGTTCCTCAATCCGTTTTTGGTTTACTGAATCCATTTTTGGGTTCCTCAATCCATTTTTGGGTCCCTTTAAACTATTTTTGTGTTCCGCAGCCCATTTTTCGGTTCCTCAGTCTATTTTGGGGTTCCTCAAACCATTTTTGGTTCCTCAATTCATTCTTGCATTCCTGAATTCAATTTTTGTGTTCCTCAATTCATTTTTGGGTCCTTCAAAACATTTTTGTTCTCCTCAATCCATTTTTCGGGCCTTCAGCCCATTTTTGGGTTTTTAATACCATGTTTTGCTCCATGAATCCATTTTTTGTTTCTTCAATCTATTTTTTGGTCCCTCAATGCATCTTTGGATTCCTCAATCCATTTTTGGGTTCCTCAGCCCACTTTTGGGTCGCTCAGCCCATTTTTGGGTCGCTCAGCCCATTTTTGGTTTCCTCAGAACATTTTTGTGTTGCTCAATTCATTTTTGGGTTCCTCAATCCAATTTTTGGACCCTCAATCCATTTTTGGGTAGCTCAGTCCATTTCTTAGTTCCTCAGTCCTTTATTGGGTCTCTCAATCCATTTTTGGGTTCCTCAATCCTTTTTGGGGTTCCTCAATCCATTCTTGGGTTCCTCTTTCCATTTTTAGGTTCATCAATCTGGTTTTGGGTTCCTCAATCCATTTTTGGTTCCCTCAGCCCATTTTTGGTTCCCTCAGCCCAATATTGTGTTTCTCAGAACATTTTTGGGTTCCTCAATTTATTTTGGCGTTCCTCAATCCATTTTTGATTCCCTCAGTCCATTTTTGGGTTCCTGAATCAATTTTTTGGTCTCTCAGGATATTTTTGGTTTCCTCAATCCATTCTTCGATTCCTCTATACATTTTTGAGTTCCTCAATCCATTTTTTTTCCTTCAATCCATTTTTGGGTTCCTCAATCCATTTTTTGGTCTCTCAGCCCATTTTTGGGTTCCTCAATCTATTTTTGGGTCCCTCAATCCATTTTGGGATCCTTCAGCACATTTCCGCGTTCCTGAGACCATTTTTGGGTCCCTGAATCTATGTTTTGGTCCCTCTATCGTTTTTCTTTGGGTTCCCAATCCATTTTTGGGTTCCTCAATCCATTCTTGGGTTCCTCAGTCCATTTTTTGGTTCATCAATCTGGTTTTGGGTTCCTCAATCCATTTTTGGCTTCCTCAGAACATTTTTGGGTTCCTCAATCCCTTTTTTGGTCCATGAATCCAGTTTTTGTTTCTTCAATCTATTTTTTGGTTCCTCAATCCTTCTTTGGGTTCCTCAATCTATGTTTTGGTCCCTCAATCCACTTTTGGTTTCTTCAGCCCATTTTTGGGTTCCTCAATCCGTTTTTGGTTTACTGAATCCATTTTTGGGTTCCTCAATCCATTTTTGGGTCCCTTTAAACTATTTTTGTGTTCCGCAGCCCATTTTTCGGTTCCTCAGTCTATTTTGGGGTTCCTCAAACCATTTTTGGTTCCTCAATTCATTCTTGCATTCCTGAATTCAATTTTTGTGTTCCTCAATTCATTTTTGGGTCCTTCAAAACATTTTTGTTCTCCTCAATCCATTTTTCGGGCCTTCAGCCCATTTTTGGGTTTTTAATACCATGTTTTGCTCCATGAATCCATTTTTTGTTTCTTCAATCTATTTTTTGGTCCCTCAATGCATCTTTGGATTCCTCAATCCATTTTTGGGTTCCTCAGCCCACTTTTGGGTCGCTCAGCCCATTTTTGGGTCGCTCAGCCCATTTTTGGCTTCCTCAGAACATTTTTGTGTTGCTCAATTCATTTTTGGGTTCCTCAATCCAATTTTTGGACCCTCAATCCATTTTTGGTTACCTCAGTCCATTTTTGGGTTCCTCAATCCTTTTTTTGGTCTCTCAATCCATTTTTGGGTTCCTCAATCTTCTTTTGGTCCCTCAATCCATTTTTGGGTTCTTCAGCCCATTTTTGGATTCCTGAATCTATTTTTGGGTTCCTGAATCTTTTTTTTGGTCCCTGAATCCGTTTTCGGGTCCCTCAGTCCATTTTTGGGTTCCTTAATCCATTTTTGGGTTCCTCAATCCATTTTTTGTTTCCTCAATCCATTTTTTGGTCCTTCAATCCATTTTTGGGTTCCTCAGAATTTTTTTGGTTTCCTCAATCCATTTTTGGCTTCCTCAATCCATTTTTGGTTCCCTCAGCCCATTTTTGGTTCCCTCAGCCCATTTTTGTGTTTCTCAGAATATTTTTGGGTTCCTCAAAACATTTTCGGTTTCCTCAATCTATTTTGGCGTTCCTCAATCCATTTTTGCTTCCCTCAGCCCATTTTTCGGTCCCTCAGCCCATTTTTGGGTTCCTCAATCCATTTTTAAGTTCCTCAATCCATTTTTTGATTCCTCAATCCATGTTTGGGTCCCTCAATACATTTTTGGTTTCCTCAATCCATTTTTAGGGACTTCAGCCCATTTTTGGGTTCTTCAATCCATGTTTTGCTCCATGAATCCATTTTTTGTTTCTTCAATCTATTTTTTGGTCCCTCAATGCATCTTTGGATTCCTCAATCTTTTTTTGGGTTCCTCAGCCCATTTTTGGGTTCCTCAGCCCATTTTTGGGTTCCTCAGCCCATTTTTGTGTTTCTCAGAATATTTCTGGGTTCCTCAGAACATTTTTGGGTTCCTCAATCTATTTTGGATTTCCTCAATCCATTTTTGGTTCCCTCAGCCCATTTTTGGGTCCCTCAGCCCATTTTTGGGTTCCTCAGACCACGTTTGGTTTCCTCAGAACATTTTTGGGTTCCTCAATCCATTTGTAAGTTCCTCAATCCATTTTTTGATTCCTCAATCCATTTGTGAGTTCCTCAATCCATTTTTGGCTTCTTTAGCCCATTTTTGGGATTCTCAACCCATTTTGGGGTTCCTCAATCCATTTTCTGATTCCTCAGTCAATTTTTGAGTTTCTCAATCCATTTTTGGGTTTCTCCACCCATTTCTGGGTTGCTTAATCCGTTTTTTTGTCCCTCAATCCATTTCTTGATACCTCAGCTCATTTTTGGGTCCCTGTATTTTTTGGGGGGTTCCTCAGTCAATTTTGGTGTCCCTCAGCCCATTTTTGAGTTCCTCAATCCATTTTTGGTTCCCTCAGACCATTTTGGGGGTCGCTCATTTTTGGTTTCCTCAGCTCATTTTTGTGTTGCTCAATTCATTTTTTGGTTCCTCAATCCAATTTTTGGACCCTCAATCCATTTTTGGGTAGCTCAGTCCATTTCTTAGTTCCTCAGTCCTTTATTGGGTCTCTCAATCCATTTTTGGGTTCCTCAATCCTTTTTGGGGTTCCTCAATCCATTCTTGGGTTCCTCTTTCCATTTTTAGGTTCATCAATCTGGTTTTGGGTTCCTCAATCCATTTTTGGTTCCCTCAGCCCATTTTTGGTTCCCTCAGCCCAATATTGTGTTTCTCAGAACATTTTTGGGTTCCTCAATTTATTTTGGCGTTCCTCAATCCATTTTTGATTCCCTCAGTCCATTTTTGGGTTCCTGAATCAATTTTTTGGTCTCTCAGGATATTTTTGGTTTCCTCAATCCATTCTTCGATTCCTCTATACATTTTTGAGTTCCTCAATCCATTTTTTTTCCTTCAATCCATTTTTGGGTTCCTCAATCCATTTTTTGGTCTCTCAACCCATTTTTGGATTCCTCAATCCATTTTTGGGTCCCTCAATCCATTTTGGGATCCTTCAGCACATTTCCGCGTTCCTGAGACCATTTTTGGGTTCCTGAATCTATGTTTTGGTCCCTCTATCCTTTTTTTTTGGGTTCCCAATCCATTTTTGGGTTCCTCAATCCATTCTTGGGTTCCTCAGTCCATTTTTTGGTTCATCAATCTGGTTTTGGGTTCCTCAATCCATTTTTGGCTTCCTCAGAACATTTTTGGGTTCCTCAATCCCTTTTTTGGTCCATGAATCCATTTTTTGTTTCTTCAATCTATTTTTTGGTCCCTCAATCCTTCTTTGGGTTCCTCAATCTATGTTTTGGTCCCTCAATCCACTTTTGGGTTCTTCAGCCCATTTTTGGGTTCCTCAATCCGTTTTTGGTTTACTGAATCCATTTTTGGGTTCCTCAATCCATTTTTGGGTCCCTTTAAACTATTTTTGTGTACCGCAGCCCATTTTTCGGTTCCTCAGTCTATTTTGGGGTTCCTCAAACCATTTTTGGTTCCTCAATTCATTCTTGCATTCCTGAATTCAATTTTTGTGTTCCTCAATTCATTTTTGGGTCCTTCAAAACATTTTTGTTCTCCTCAATCCATTTTTGGGTTCTTCAGCCCATTTTTGGATTCCTGAATCTATTTTTGGGTTCCTGAATCTTTTTTTTGGTCCCTGAATCCGTTTTCGGGTCCCTCAGTCCTTTTTTGGGTTCCTTAATCCATTTTTGGGTTCCTCAATCCATTTTTTGTTTCCTCAATCCATTTTTTGGTCCTTCAATCCATTTTTGGGTTCCTCAGAATTTTTTTGGTTTCCTCAATCCATTTTTGGCTTCCTCAATCCATTTTTGGTTCCCTCAGCCCATTTTTGGTTCCCTCAGCCCATTTTTGTGTTTCTCAGAATATTTTTGGGTTCCTCAAAACATTTTTGGTTTCCTCAATCTATTTTGGCGTTCCTCAATCCATTTTTGCTTCCCTCAGCCCATTTTTGGGTCCCTCAGCCCATTTTTGGGTTCCTCAATCCATTTTTAAGTTCCTCAATCCATTTTTTGATTCCTCAATCCATGTTTGGGTCCCTCAATACATTTTTGGTTTCCTCAATCCATTTTTAGGGACTTCAGCCCATTTTTGGGTTCTTCAATCCATGTTTTGCTCCATGAATCCATTTTTTGTTTCTTCAATCTATTTTTTGGTCCCTCAATGCATCTTTGGTTTCCTCAATCCATTTTTGGGTTCCTCAGCCCATTTTTGGGTTCCTCAGCCCATTTTTGGGTTCCTCAGCCCATTTTTGGGTTTCTCAGAATATTTCTGGGTTCCTCAGAACATTTTTGGGTTCCTCAATCTATTTTGGATTTCCTCAATCCATTTTTGGTTCCCTCAGCCCATTTTTGGGTTCCTCAGACCACGTTTGGTTTCCTCAGAACATTTTTGGGTTCCTCAATCCATTTTTAAGTTCCTCAATCCATTTTTTGATTCCTCAATCCATTTGTGAGTTCCTCAATCCATTTTTGGCTTCTTTAGCCCATTTTTGGGATTCTCAACCCATTTTGGGGTTCCTCAATCCATTTTCTGATTCCTCAGTCAATTTTTGAGTTTCTCAATCCATTTTTGGGTTTCTCCACCCATTTCTGGGTTGCTTAATCCGGTTTTTGTCCCTCAATCCATTTCTTGATACCTCAGCTCATTTTTGGGTCCCTGTATTTTTTGGGGGGTTCCTCAGTCAATTTTGGTGTCCCTCAGCCCATTTTTGAGTTCCTCAATCCATTTTTGGTTCCCTCAGACCATTTTGGGGGTCGCTCATTTTTGGTTTCCTCAGCTCATTTTTGTGTTGCGCAATTCATTTTTTGGTTCCTCAATCCACTTTTTGGACCCTCAATCCATTTTTGGGTAGCTCAGTCCATTTCTTAGTTCCTCAGTCCTTTATTGGGTCTCTCAATCCATTTTTGGGTTCCTCAATCCTTTTTGGGGTTCCTCAATCCATTCTTGGGTTCCTCTTTCCATTTTTAGGTTCATCAATCTGGTTTTGGGTTCCTCAATCCATTTTTGGTTCCCTCAGCCCATTTTTGGTTCCCTCAGCCCAATATTGTGTTTCTCAGAACATTTTTGGGTTCCTCAATTTATTTTGGCGTTCCTCAATCCATTTTTGATTCCCTCAGTCCATTTTTGGGTTCCTGAATCAATTTTTTGGTCTCTCAGGATATTTTTGGTTTCCTCAATCCATTCTTCGATTCCTCTATACATTTTTGAGTTCCTCAATCCATTTTTTTTCCTTCAATCCATTTTTGGGTTCCTCAATCCATTTTTTGGTCTCTCAGCCCATTTTTGGGTTCCTCAATCTATTTTTGGGTCCCTCAATCCATTTTGGGATCCTTCAGCACATTTCCGCGTTCCTGAGACCATTTTTGGGTCCCTGAATCTATGTTTTGGTCCCTCTATCGTTTTTTTTTGGGTTCCCAATCCATTTTTGGGTTCCTCAATCCATTCTTGGGTTCCTCAGTCCATTTTTTGGTTCATCAATCTGGTTTTGGGTTCCTCAATCCATTTTTGGCTTCCTCAGAACATTTTTGTGTTGCTCAATTCATTTTTGGGTTCCTCAATCCAATTTTGGGTTCCTCAGACCACGTTTGGTTACCTCAGTCCATTTTTGGGTTCCTCAATCCTTTTTTTGGTCTCTCAATCCATTTTTGGGTTCCTCAATCTTCTTTAGGTCCCTCAATCCATTTTTGGGTTCTTCAGCCCATTTTTGGATTCCTGAATCTATTTTTGGGTTCCTGAATCTTTTTTTTGGTCCCTGAATCCGTTTTCGGGTCCCTCAGTCCATTTTTGGGTTCCTTAATCCATTTTTGGGTTCCTCAATCCATTTTTTGTTTCCTCAATCCATTTTTTGGTCCTTCAATCCATTTTTGGGTTCCTCAGAATTTTTTTGGTTTCCTCAATCTATTTTTGGCTTCCTCAATCCATTTTTGGTTCCCTCAGCCCATTTTTGGTTCCCTCAGCCCATTTTTGTGTTTCTCAGAATATTTTTGGGTTCCTCAAAACATTTTTGGTTTCCTCAATCTATTTTGGCGTTCCTCAATCCATTTTTGCTTCCCTCAGCCCATTTTTCGGTCCCTCAGCCCATTTTTGGGTTCCTCAATCCATTTTTAAGTTCCTCAATCCATTTTTTGATTCCTCAATCCATGTTTGGGTCCCTCAATACATTTTTGGTTTCCTCAATCCATTTTTAGGGACTTCAGCCCATTTTTGGGTTCTTCAATCCATGTTTTGCTCCATGAATCCATTTTTTGTTTCTTCAATCTATTTTTTGGTCCCTCAATGCATCTTTGGTTTCCTCAATCCATTTTTGGGTTCCTCAGCCCATTTTTGGGTTCCTCAGCCCATTTTTGGGTTCCTCAGCCCATTTTTGTGTTTCTCAGAATATTTCTGGGTTCCTCAGAACATTTTTGGGTTCCTCAATCTATTTTGGATTTCCTCAATCCATTTTTGGTTCCCTCAGCCCATTTTTGGGTTCCTCAGACCACGTTTGGTTTCCTCAGAACATTTTTGGGTTCCTCAATCCATTTTTAAGTTCCTCAATCCATTTTTTGATTCCTCAATCCATTTGTGAGTTCCTCAATCCATTTTTGGCTTCTTTAGCCCATTTTTGGGATTCTCAACCCATTTTGGGGTTCCTCAATCCATTTTCTGATTCCTCAGTCAATTTTTGAGTTTCTCAATCCATTTTTGGGTTTCTCCACCCTTTTCTGGGTTGCTTAATCCGGTTTTTTGTCCCTCAATCCATTTCTTGATACCTCAGCTCCTTTTTGGGTCCCTGTATTTTTTGGGGGGTTCCTCAGTCAATTTTGGTGTCCCTCAGCCCATTTTTGAGTTCCTCAATCCATTTTTGGTTCCCTCAGACCATTTTGGGGGTCGCTCATTTTTGGTTTCCTCAGCTCATTTTTGTGTTGCTCAATTCATTTTTTGGTTCCTCAATCCAATTTTTGGACCCTCAATCCATTTTTGGGTAGCTCAGTCCATTTCTTAGTTCCTCAGTCCTTTATTGGGTCTCTCAATCCATTTTTGGGTTCCTCAATCCTTTTTGGGGTTCCTCAATCCATTCTTGGGTTCCTCTTTCCATTTTTAGGTTCATCAATCTGGTTTTGGGTTCCTCAATCCATTTTTGGTTCCCTCAGCCCATTTTTGGTTCCCTCAGCCCAATATTGTGTTTCTCAGAACATTTTTGGGTTCCTCAATTTATTTTGGCGTTCCTCAATCCATTTTTGATTCCCTCAGTCCATTTTTGGGTTCCTGAATCAATTTTTTGGTCTCTCAGGATATTTTTGGTTTCCTCAATCCATTCTTCGATTCCTCTATACATTTTTGAGTTCCTCAATCCATTTTTTTTCCTTCAATCCATTTTTGGGTTCCTCAATCCATTTTTTGGTCTCTCAGCCCATTTTTGGGTTCCTCAATCTATTTTTGGGTCCCTCAATCCATTTTGGGATCCTTCAGCACATTTCCGCGTTCCTGAGACCATTTTTGGGTCCCTGAATCTATGTTTTGGTCCCTCTATCGTTTTTTTTTGGGTTCCCAATCCATTTTTGGGTTCCTCAATCCATTCTTGGGTTCCTCAGTCCATTTTTTGGTTCATCAATCTGGTTTTGGGTTCCTCAATCCATTTTTGGCTTCCTCAGAACATTTTTGGGTTCCTCAATCCCTTTTTTGGTCCATGAATCCAGTTTTTGTTTCTTCAATCTATTTTTTGGTTCCTCAATCCTTCTTTGGGTTCCTCAATCTATGTTTTGGTCCCTCAATCCACTTTTGGTTTCTTCAGCCCATTTTTGGGTTCCTCAATCCGTTTTTGGTTTACTGAATCCATTTTTGGGTTCCTCAATCCATTTTTGGGTCCCTTTAAACTATTTTTGTGTTCCGCAGCCCATTTTTCGGTTCCTCAGTCTATTTTGGGGTTCCTCAAACCATTTTTGGTTCCTCAATTCATTCTTGCATTCCTGAATTCAATTTTTGTGTTCCTCAATTCATTTTTGGGTCCTTCAAAACATTTTTGTTCTCCTCAATCCATTTTTCGGGCCTTCAGCCCATTTTTGGGTTTTTAATACCATGTTTTGCTCCATGAATCCATTTTTTGTTTCTTCAATCTATTTTTTGGTCCCTCAATGCATCTTTGGATTACTCAATCCATTTTTGGGTTCCTCAGCCCACTTTTGGGTCGCTCAGCCCATTTTTGGGTCGCTCAGCCCATTTTTGGTTTCCTCAGAACATTTTTGTGTTGCTCAATTCATTTTTGGGTTCCTCAATCCAATTTTTGGACCCTCAATCCATTTTTGGGTAGCTCAGTCCATTTCTTAGTTCCTCAGTCCTTTATTGGGTCTCTCAATCCATTTTTGGGTTCCTCAATCCTTTTTGGGGTTCCTCAATCCATTCTTGGGTTCCTCTTTCCATTTTTAGGTTCATCAATCTGGTTTTGGGTTCCTCAATCCATTTTTGGTTCCCTCAGCCCATTTTTGGTTCCCTCAGCCCAATATTGTGTTTCTCAGAACATTTTTGGGTTCCTCAATTTATTTTGGCGTTCCTCAATCCATTTTTGATTCCCTCAGTCCATTTTTGGGTTCCTGAATCAATTTTTTGGTCTCTCAGGATATTTTTGGTTTCCTCAATCCATTCTTCGATTCCTCTATACATTTTTGAGTTCCTCAATCCATTTTTTTTCCTTCAATCCATTTTTGGGTTCCTCAATCCATTTTTTGGTCTCTCAGCCCATTTTTGGGTTCCTCAATCTATTTTTGGGTCCCTCAATCCATTTTGGGATCCTTCAGCACATTTCCGCGTTCCTGAGACCATTTTTGGGTCCCTGAATCTATGTTTTGGTCCCTCTATCGTTTTTCTTTGGGTTCCCAATCCATTTTTGGGTTCCTCAATCCATTCTTGGGTTCCTCAGTCCATTTTTTGGTTCATCAATCTGGTTTTGGGTTCCTCAATCCATTTTTGGCTTCCTCAGAACATTTTTGGGTTCCTCAATCCCTTTTTTGGTCCATGAATCCAGTTTTTGTTTCTTCAATCTATTTTTTGGTTCCTCAATCCTTCTTTGGGTTCCTCAATCTATGTTTTGGTCCCTCAATCCACTTTTGGTTTCTTCAGCCCATTTTTGGGTTCCTCAATCCGTTTTTGGTTTACTGAATCCATTTTTGGGTTCCTCAATCCATTTTTGGGTCCCTTTAAACTATTTTTGTGTTCCGCAGCCCATTTTTCGGTTCCTCAGTCTATTTTGGGGTTCCTCAAACCATTTTTGGTTCCTCAATTCATTCTTGCATTCCTGAATTCAATTTTTGTGTTCCTCAATTCATTTTTGGGTCCTTCAAAACATTTTTGTTCTCCTCAATCCATTTTTCGGGCCTTCAGCCCATTTTTGGGTTTTTAATACCATGTTTTGCTCCATGAATCCATTTTTTGTTTCTTCAATCTATTTTTTGGTCCCTCAATGCATCTTTGGATTCCTCAATCCATTTTTGGGTTCCTCAGCCCACTTTTGGGTCGCTCAGCCCATTTTTGGGTCGCTCAGCCCATTTTTGGCTTCCTCAGAACATTTTTGTGTTGCTCAATTCATTTTTGGGTTCCTCAATCCAATTTTTGGACCCTCAATCCATTTTTGGTTACCTCAGTCCATTTTTGGGTTCCTCAATCCTTTTTTTGGTCTCTCAATCCATTTTTGGGTTCCTCAATCTTCTTTTGGTCCCTCAATCCATTTTTGGGTTCTTCAGCCCATTTTTGGATTCCTGAATCTATTTTTGGGTTCCTGAATCTTTTTTTTGGTCCCTGAATCCGTTTTCGGGTCCCTCAGTCCATTTTTGGGTTCCTTAATCCATTTTTGGGTTCCTCAATCCATTTTTTGTTTCCTCAATCCATTTTTTGGTCCTTCAATCCATTTTTGGGTTCCTCAGAATTTTTTTGGTTTCCTCAATCCATTTTTGGCTTCCTCAATCCATTTTTGGTTCCCTCAGCCCATTTTTGGTTCCCTCAGCCCATTTTTGTGTTTCTCAGAATATTTTTGGGTTCCTCAAAACATTTTCGGTTTCCTCAATCTATTTTGGCGTTCCTCAATCCATTTTTGCTTCCCTCAGCCCATTTTTCGGTCCCTCAGCCCATTTTTGGGTTCCTCAATCCATTTTTAAGTTCCTCAATCCATTTTTTGATTCCTCAATCCATGTTTGGGTCCCTCAATACATTTTTGGTTTCCTCAATCCATTTTTAGGGACTTCAGCCCATTTTTGGGTTCTTCAATCCATGTTTTGCTCCATGAATCCATTTTTTGTTTCTTCAATCTATTTTTTGGTCCCTCAATGCATCTTTGGATTCCTCAATCTTTTTTTGGGTTCCTCAGCCCATTTTTGGGTTCCTCAGCCCATTTTTGGGTTCCTCAGCCCATTTTTGTGTTTCTCAGAATATTTCTGGGTTCCTCAGAACATTTTTGGGTTCCTCAATCTATTTTGGATTTCCTCAATCCATTTTTGGTTCCCTCAGCCCATTTTTGGGTCCCTCAGCCCATTTTTGGGTTCCTCAGACCACGTTTGGTTTCCTCAGAACATTTTTGGGTTCCTCAATCCATTTTTAAGTTCCTCAATCCATTTTTTGATTCCTCAATCCATTTGTGAGTTCCTCAATCCATTTTTGGCTTCTTTAGCCCATTTTTGGGATTCTCAACCCATTTTGGGGTTCCTCAATCCATTTTCTGATTCCTCAGTCAATTTTTGAGTTTCTCAATCCATTTTTGGGTTTCTCCACCCATTTCTGGGTTGCTTAATCCGTTTTTTTGTCCCTCAATCCATTTCTTGATACCTCAGCTCATTTTTGGGTCCCTGTATTTTTTGGGGGGTTCCTCAGTCAATTTTGGTGTCCCTCAGCCCATTTTTGAGTTCCTCAATCCATTTTTGGTTCCCTCAGACCATTTTGGGGGTCGCTCATTTTTGGTTTCCTCAGCTCATTTTTGTGTTGCTCAATTCATTTTTTGGTTCCTCAATCCAATTTTTGGACCCTCAATCCATTTTTGGGTAGCTCAGTCCATTTCTTAGTTCCTCAGTCCTTTATTGGGTCTCTCAATCCATTTTTGGGTTCCTCAATCCTTTTTGGGGTTCCTCAATCCATTCTTGGGTTCCTCTTTCCATTTTTAGGTTCATCAATCTGGTTTTGGGTTCCTCAATCCATTTTTGGTTCCCTCAGCCCATTTTTGGTTCCCTCAGCCCAATATTGTGTTTCTCAGAACATTTTTGGGTTCCTCAATTTATTTTGGCGTTCCTCAATCCATTTTTGATTCCCTCAGTCCATTTTTGGGTTCCTGAATCAATTTTTTGGTCTCTCAGGATATTTTTGGTTTCCTCAATCCATTCTTCGATTCCTCTATACATTTTTGAGTTCCTCAATCCATTTTTTTTCCTTCAATCCATTTTTGGGTTCCTCAATCCATTTTTTGGTCTCTCAACCCATTTTTGGATTCCTCAATCCATTTTTGGGTCCCTCAATCCATTTTGGGATCCTTCAGCACATTTCCGCGTTCCTGAGACCATTTTTGGGTTCCTGAATCTATGTTTTGGTCCCTCTATCCTTTTTTTTTGGGTTCCCAATCCATTTTTGGGTTCCTCAATCCATTCTTGGGTTCCTCAGTCCATTTTTTGGTTCATCAATCTGGTTTTGGGTTCCTCAATCCATTTTTGGCTTCCTCAGAACATTTTTGGGTTCCTCAATCCCTTTTTTGGTCCATGAATCCAGTTTTTGTTTCTTCAATCTATTTTTTGGTCCCTCAATCCTTCTTTGGGTTCCTCAATCTATGTTTTGGTCCCTCAATCCACTTTTGGGTTCTTCAGCCCATTTTTGGGTTCCTCAATCCGTTTTTGGTTTACTGAATCCATTTTTGGGTTCCTCAATCCATTTTTGGGTCCCTTTAAACTATTTTTGTGTACCGCAGCCCATTTTTCGGTTCCTCAGTCTATTTTGGGGTTCCTCAAACCATTTTTGGTTCCTCAATTCATTCTTGCATTCCTGAATTCAATTTTTGTGTTCCTCAATTCATTTTTGGGTCCTTCAAAACATTTTTGTTCTCCTCAATCCATTTTTGGGTTCTTCAGCCCATTTTTGGATTCCTGAATCTATTTTTGGGTTCCTGAATCTTTTTTTTGGTCCCTGAATCCGTTTTCGGGTCCCTCAGTCCTTTTTTGGGTTCCTTAATCCATTTTTGGGTTCCTCAATCCATTTTTTGTTTCCTCAATCCATTTTTTGGTCCTTCAATCCATTTTTGGGTTCCTCAGAATTTTTTTGGTTTCCTCAATCCATTTTTGGCTTCCTCAATCCATTTTTGGTTCCCTCAGCCCATTTTTGGTTCCCTCAGCCCATTTTTGTGTTTCTCAGAATATTTTTGGGTTCCTCAAAACATTTTTGGTTTCCTCAATCTATTTTGGCGTTCCTCAATCCATTTTTGCTTCCCTCAGCCCATTTTTGGGTCCCTCAGCCCATTTTTGGGTTCCTCAATCCATTTTTAAGTTCCTCAATCCATTTTTTGATTCCTCAATCCATGTTTGGGTCCCTCAATACATTTTTGGTTTCCTCAATCCATTTTTAGGGACTTCAGCCCATTTTTGGGTTCTTCAATCCATGTTTTGCTCCATGAATCCATTTTTTGTTTCTTCAATCTATTTTTTGGTCCCTCAATGCATCTTTGGTTTCCTCAATCCATTTTTGGGTTCCTCAGCCCATTTTTGGGTTCCTCAGCCCATTTTTGGGTTCCTCAGCCCATTTTTGGGTTTCTCAGAATATTTCTGGGTTCCTCAGAACATTTTTGGGTTCCTCAATCTATTTTGGATTTCCTCAATCCATTTTTGGTTCCCTCAGCCCATTTTTGGGTTCCTCAGACCACGTTTGGTTTCCTCAGAACATTTTTGGGTTCCTCAATCCATTTTTAAGTTCCTCAATCCATTTTTTGATTCCTCAATCCATTTGTGAGTTCCTCAATCCATTTTTGGCTTCTTTAGCCCATTTTTGGGATTCTCAACCCATTTTGGGGTTCCTCAATCCATTTTCTGATTCCTCAGTCAATTTTTGAGTTTCTCAATCCATTTTTGGGTTTCTCCACCCATTTCTGGGTTGCTTAATCCGGTTTTTGTCCCTCAATCCATTTCTTGATACCTCAGCTCATTTTTGGGTCCCTGTATTTTTTGGGGGGTTCCTCAGTCAATTTTGGTGTCCCTCAGCCCATTTTTGAGTTCCTCAATCCATTTTTGGTTCCCTCAGACCATTTTGGGGGTCGCTCATTTTTGGTTTCCTCAGCTCATTTTTGTGTTGCGCAATTCATTTTTTGGTTCCTCAATCCACTTTTTGGACCCTCAATCCATTTTTGGGTAGCTCAGTCCATTTCTTAGTTCCTCAGTCCTTTATTGGGTCTCTCAATCCATTTTTGGGTTCCTCAATCCTTTTTGGGGTTCCTCAATCCATTCTTGGGTTCCTCTTTCCATTTTTAGGTTCATCAATCTGGTTTTGGGTTCCTCAATCCATTTTTGGTTCCCTCAGCCCATTTTTGGTTCCCTCAGCCCAATATTGTGTTTCTCAGAACATTTTTGGGTTCCTCAATTTATTTTGGCGTTCCTCAATCCATTTTTGATTCCCTCAGTCCATTTTTGGGTTCCTGAATCAATTTTTTGGTCTCTCAGGATATTTTTGGTTTCCTCAATCCATTCTTCGATTCCTCTATACATTTTTGAGTTCCTCAATCCATTTTTTTTCCTTCAATCCATTTTTGGGTTCCTCAATCCATTTTTTGGTCTCTCAGCCCATTTTTGGGTTCCTCAATCTATTTTTGGGTCCCTCAATCCATTTTGGGATCCTTCAGCACATTTCCGCGTTCCTGAGACCATTTTTGGGTCCCTGAATCTATGTTTTGGTCCCTCTATCGTTTTTTTTTGGGTTCCCAATCCATTTTTGGGTTCCTCAATCCATTCTTGGGTTCCTCAGTCCATTTTTTGGTTCATCAATCTGGTTTTGGGTTCCTCAATCCATTTTTGGCTTCCTCAGAACATTTTTGTGTTGCTCAATTCATTTTTGGGTTCCTCAATCCAATTTTGGGTTCCTCAGACCACGTTTGGTTACCTCAGTCCATTTTTGGGTTCCTCAATCCTTTTTTTGGTCTCTCAATCCATTTTTGGGTTCCTCAATCTTCTTTAGGTCCCTCAATCCATTTTTGGGTTCTTCAGCCCATTTTTGGATTCCTGAATCTATTTTTGGGTTCCTGAATCTTTTTTTTGGTCCCTGAATCCGTTTTCGGGTCCCTCAGTCCATTTTTGGGTTCCTTAATCCATTTTTGGGTTCCTCAATCCATTTTTTGTTTCCTCAATCCATTTTTTGGTCCTTCAATCCATTTTTGGGTTCCTCAGAATTTTTTTGGTTTCCTCAATCCATTTTTGGCTTCCTCAATCCATTTTTGGTTCCCTCAGCCCATTTTTGGTTCCCTCAGCCCATTTTTGTGTTTCTCAGAATATTTTTGGGTTCCTCAAAACATTTTTGGTTTCCTCAATCTATTTTGGCGTTCCTCAATCCATTTTTGCTTCCCTCAGCCCATTTTTCGGTCCCTCAGCCCATTTTTGGGTTCCTCAATCCATTTTTAAGTTCCTCAATCCATTTTTTGATTCCTCAATCCATGTTTGGGTCCCTCAATACATTTTTGGTTTCCTCAATCCATTTTTAGGGACTTCAGCCCATTTTTGGGTTCTTCAATCCATGTTTTGCTCCATGAATCCATTTTTTGTTTCTTCAATCTATTTTTTGGTCCCTCAATGCATCTTTGGTTTCCTCAATCCATTTTTGGGTTCCTCAGCCCATTTTTGGGTTCCTCAGCCCATTTTTGGGTTCCTCAGCCCATTTTTGTGTTTCTCAGAATATTTCTGGGTTCCTCAGAACATTTTTGGGTTCCTCAATCTATTTTGGATTTCCTCAATCCATTTTTGGTTCCCTCAGCCCATTTTTGGGTTCCTCAGACCACGTTTGGTTTCCTCAGAACATTTTTGGGTTCCTCAATCCATTTTTAAGTTCCTCAATCCATTTTTTGATTCCTCAATCCATTTGTGAGTTCCTCAATCCATTTTTGGCTTCTTTAGCCCATTTTTGGGATTCTCAACCCATTTTGGGGTTCCTCAATCCATTTTCTGATTCCTCAGTCAATTTTTGAGTTTCTCAATCCATTTTTGGGTTTCTCCACCCATTTCTGGGTTGCTTAATCCGGTTTTTTGTCCCTCAATCCATTTCTTGATACCTCAGCTCCTTTTTGGGTCCCTGTATTTTTTGGGGGGTTCCTCAGTCAATTTTGGTGTCCCTCAGCCCATTTTTGAGTTCCTCAATCCATTTTTGGTTCCCTCAGACCATTTTGGGGGTCGCTCATTTTTGGTTTCCTCAGCTCATTTTTGTGTTGCTCAATTCATTTTTTGGTTCCTCAATCCACTTTTTGGACCCTCAATCCATTTTTGGGTAGCTCAGTCCATTTCTTAGTTCCTCAGTCCTTTATTGGGTCTCTCAATCCATTTTTGGGTTCCTCAATCCTTTTTGGGGTTCCTCAATCCATTCTTGGGTTCCTCTTTCCATTTTTAGGTTCATCAATCTGGTTTTGGGTTCCTCAATCCATTTTTGGTTCCCTCAGCCCATTTTTGGTTCCCTCAGCCCAATATTGTGTTTCTCAGAACATTTTTGGGTTCCTCAATTTATTTTGGCGTTCCTCAATCCATTTTTTATTCCCTCAGTCCATTTTTGGGTTCCTGAATCAATTTTTGGTCTCTCAGGATATTTTTGGTTTCCTCAATCCATTCTTCGATTCCTCTATACATTTTTGAGTTCCTCAATCCATTTTTTTTCCTTCAATCCATTTTTGGGTTCCTCAATCCATTTTTTGGTCTCTCAGCCCATTTTTGGGTTCCTCAATCTATTTTTGGGTCCCTCAATCCATTTTGGGATCCTTCAGCACATTTCCGCGTTCCTGAGACCATTTTTGGATCCCTGAATCTATGTTTTGGTCCCTCTATCCTTTTTTTTTGGGTTCCCAATCCATTTTTGGGTTCCTCAATCCATTCTTGGGTTCCTCAGTCCATTTTTTGGTTCATCAATCTGGTTTTGGGTTCCTCAATCCATTTTTGGCTTCCTCAGAACATTTTTGTGTTGCTCAATTCATTTTTGGGTTCCTCAATCCAATTTTTGGACCCTCAATCCATTTTTGGTTACCTCAGTCCATTTTTGGGTTCCTCAATCCTTTTTTTGGTCTCTCAATCCATTTTTGGGTTCCTCAATCTTCTTTAGGTCCCTCAATCCATTTTTGGGTTCTTCAGCCCATTTTTGGATTCCTGAATCTATTTTTGGGTTCCTGAATCTTTTTTTTGGTCCCTGAATCCGTTTTCGGGTCCCTCAGTCCATTTTTGGGTTCCTTAATCCATTTTTGGGTTCCTCAATCCATTTTTTGTTTCCTCAATCCATTTTTTGGTCCTTCAATCCATTTTTGGGTTCCTCAGAATTTTTTTGGTTTCCTCAATCCATTTTTGGCTTCCTCAATCCATTTTTGGTTCCCTCAGCCCATTTTTGGTTCCCTCAGCCCATTTTTGTGTTTCTCAGAATATTTTTGGGTTCCTCAAAACATTTTTGGTTTCCTCAATCTATTTTGGCGTTCCTCAATCCATTTTTGCTTCCCTCAGCCCATTTTTGGGTCCCTCAGCCCATTTTTGGGTTCCTCAATCCATTTTTAAGTTCCTCAATCCATTTTTTGATTCCTCAATCCATGTTTGGGTCCCTCAATACATTTTTGGTTTCCTCAATCCATTTTTAGGGACTTCAGCCCATTTTTGGGTTCTTCAATCCATGTTTTGCTCCATGAATCCATTTTTTGTTTCTTCAATCTATTTTTTGGTCCCTCAATGCATCTTTGGATTCCTCAATCCATTTTTGGGTTCCTCAGCCCATTTTTGGGTTCCTCAGCCCATTTTTGGGTTCCTCAGCCCATTTTTGTGTTTCTCAGAATATTTCTGGGTTCCTCAGAACATTTTTGGGTTCCTCAATCTATTTTGGATTTCCTCAATCCATTTTTGGTTCCCTCAGCCCATTTTTGGGTCCCTCAGCCCATTTTTGGGTTCCTCAGACCACGTTTGGTTTCCTCAGAACATTTTTGGGTTCCTCAATCCATTTTTAAGTTCCTCAATCCATTTTTTGATTCCTCAATCCATTTGTGAGTTCCTCAATCCATTTTTGGCTTCTTTAGCCCATTTTTGGGATTCTCAACCCATTTTGGGGTTCCTCAATCCATTTTCTGATTCCTCAGTCAATTTTTGAGTTTCTCAATCCATTTTTGGGTTTCTCCACCCATTTCTGGGTTGCTTAATCCGGTTTTTTGTCCCTCAATCCATTTCTTGATACCTCAGCTCCTTTTTGGGTCCCTGTATTTTTTGGGGGGTTCCTCAGTCAATTTTGGTGTCCCTCAGCCCATTTTTGAGTTCCTCAATCCATTTTTGGTTCCCTCAGACCATTTTGGGGGTCGCTCATTTTTGGTTTCCTCAGCTCATTTTTGTGTTGCTCAATTCATTTTTTGGTTCCTCAATCCACTTTTTGGACCCTCAATCCATTTTTGGGTAGCTCAGTCCATTTCTTAGTTCCTCAGTCCTTTATTGGGTCTCTCAATCCATTTTTGGGTTCCTCAATCCTTTTTGGGGTTCCTCAATCCATTCTTGGGTTCCTCTTTCCATTTTTAGGTTCATCAATCTGGTTTTGGGTTCCTCAATCCATTTTTGGTTCCCTCAGCCCATTTTTGGTTCCCTCAGCCCAATATTGTGTTTCTCAGAACATTTTTGGGTTCCTCAATTTATTTTGGCGTTCCTCAATCCATTTTTGATTCCCTCAGTCCATTTTTGGGTTCCTGAATCAATTTTTTGGTCTCTCAGGATATTTTTGGTTTCCTCAATCCATTCTTCGATTCCTCTATACATTTTTGAGTTCCTCAATCCATTTTTTTTTCCTTCAATCCATTTTTGGGTTCCTCAATCCATTTTTTGGTCTCTCAGCCCATTTTTGGGTTCCTCAATCTATTTTTGGGTCCCTCAATCCATTTTGGGATCCTTCAGCACATTTCCGCGTTCCTGAGACCATTTTTGGGTCCCTGAATCTATGTTTTGGTCCCTCTATCGTTTTTTTTTGGGTTCCCAATCCATTTTTGGGTTCCTCAATCCATTCTTGGGTTCCTCAGTCCATTTTTTGGTTCATCAATCTGGTTTTGGGTTCCTCAATCCATTTTTGGCTTCCTCAGAACATTTTTGGGTTCCTCAATCCCTTTTTTGGTCCATGAATCCAGTTTTTGTTTCTTCAATCTATTTTTTGGTTCCTCAATCCTTCTTTGGGTTCCTCAATCTATGTTTTGGTCCCTCAATCCACTTTTGGTTTCTTCAGCCCATTTTTGGGTTCCTCAATCCGTTTTTGGTTTACTGAATCCATTTTTGGGTTCCTCAATCCATTTTTGGGTCCCTTTAAACTATTTTTGTGTTCCGCAGCCCATTTTTCGGTTCCTCAGTCTATTTTGGGGTTCCTCAAACCATTTTTGGTTCCTCAATTCATTCTTGCATTCCTGAATTCAATTTTTGTGTTCCTCAATTCATTTTTGGGTCCTTCAAAACATTTTTGTTCTCCTCAATCCATTTTTCGGGCCTTCAGCCCATTTTTGGGTTTTTAATACCATGTTTTGCTCCATGAATCCATTTTTTGTTTCTTCAATCTATTTTTTGGTCCCTCAATGCATCTTTGGATTCCTCAATCCATTTTTGGGTTCCTCAGCCCACTTTTGGGTCGCTCAGCCCATTTTTGGGTCGCTCAGCCCATTTTTGGTTTCCTCAGAACATTTTTGTGTTGCTCAATTCATTTTTGGGTTCCTCAATCCAATTTTTGGACCCTCAATCCATTTTTGGGTAGCTCAGTCCATTTCTTAGTTCCTCAGTCCTTTATTGGGTCTCTCAATCCATTTTTGGGTTCCTCAATCCTTTTTGGGGTTCCTCAATCCATTCTTGGGTTCCTCTTTCCATTTTTAGGTTCATCAATCTGGTTTTGGTTCCTCAATCCATTTTTGGTTCCCTCAGC